>PVHP010023590.1:0-27285 GCA_004024765.1 Zapus hudsonius
TCCCAGCGGCGTGTGGCTGACTGCGACACATACACATGCATATAACACACACACACACACACACACACACACACACACACACACACACAGCAGGCATGCGTGCGCGAGAGCAAAGGAAAAAACAAGACCTAATGGGGAAGCTACTAGGATTAGCTAAATGGACAGGCTCTGCCCGTCAAATTGCTTTCTAAATATTGATGTTTAGCCCACATACTGGCGCTGCTCACTTCTGCTTAGAGAAGCTTCTCTTTCAGATGGTGGGGACTGCTTGGGGAGACTCAAAACTCATCAAAGTGCTGAGAATAAGCGACTGTTGGCCACTCAGTACTAAATGAGACACCTCTACCACACCCTCTAAGATTCAGGGACCACTGTGAAAGAGGGGGTGGAAAGAACACAAGAGCCAGAGGATGGGGAGGAGTGCTTTGGAATACCGTCTTCTGGACACGAAGTGACCAAATGCCTATTGCATTCTTAACCACACAGTGGCTGTCATTACCTGCACATGACCTGCACAAAATTGGGTCCATCAACCTGTCATCCAGGGATGATGGAGGAGGAGAGAAAGTAAAATCAAAATAGAAGAGGAGCTGAGGGTGGTGGCCCATGCTTATTAGTTCCAGCACTCAGGAGGCAGAGGTAGGAGGATCGCCATGAGTTCAAGGCCAGCCTGGGACTACGTAGTGAATTCCAAGTCAGCCTGAGCTAGAGTGAGACCCTACCTCAAAAAAAAAAAAAAAAATCAAAGATAGACTAATCAGAAAGAAGCAGAAGAAGGATGGCATATGGAGGACAAGAGAAAGTAATGAGAGGATTTTAATCAAAATACATATGTATATATTATATATACACATATGTAATATATATATATGAAAATTGTCAATAAAATTAAGTTTAAAAGTTAAATACATAGTTTGGGGACTAGGGAGTTGGCTCAGTGATTAAAGGCTCTTGCTTGCAAAGCCTTCTAGACTGAATTCAATTCCCCAGCTTCCCACATAAAACTGGATGAAAAAAGTGGCAAAAACTGCCTTGTGTTCATTTGCAGCAGCCCACACATGCGTGCATGCTAATAAATAATATTTTAAAAGACATATATGGACCTGGGATATAGCTCAGTAAAGCACTTTCTTAGCTGGTCATGGGTTTGATCCCCAGCATTGGAAAAAAAAAAGAGATAACACACAGAAATCACTGAGCATATGCCTGACCAATTGTATGCTCAGAAATCATTAGTTTTTATTATTATTATTATTATTATTATTATTATTATTATTATTAGTGTGTGTGTATGTGTGCGTGTGTGTGTCTGTATGAGATTTCCAAAGGCTGGCGTAGTGGAGACCCTTGGGAAGGGATGAATGCAGCCAGAACTCAGCCAATTCAAAACAGCAAGACGGATTGCGATTTTACGTGAGATTTGGAATGAGAAGAACAAGGAAGGGATGGGTTCACTTTTGAGGGAAGATGGTAGAACGCCAAAGAGGAGATAACGGAATTGCCAAATTCTCAATAAACATCTGTCACATGAGAGCATGACTTTCAAATTGCAAAAATAAAAGCACGCACTGTCTGGAAAGGAGAGGGAGTGTCCCAGCCATACAGAAGGGTGTCAGGAGCACCCCTCTAAGTTGGCCTTTGTCTCACAAATGACATCAGAGGACAGACAAATAACTTGCAGATGTGATCAGCCCGCGTAATCTCCAGAGCTCAGAGAAAAATGTTTTCCAATCTTCAAGGGTGTGAGTGTGCGCACATGCTTATGTGTGTATTTGAGAGGAGGTTAGGAGTGGATTTTGGGAATTGCAAACCACGGAGTGCAACGTCAATCCCTAATTAAAACGGCACTCTGTGGCCAGTAGGAAAAAAGCACCAGAAGTCAGTCTGGGTGCACTTGAAACAAGACCCATCAAGCACATTTCTAGTCCCTCCTAATAGGTGGTTTCTCAACTGGAGGGACAGTGGATGTGATTTGGTAAGGCGTTCCAGCTTCTGTAGCCATTGTATACCCATCACTTCCTGTGCCAGAGGAGGAGGATGATGGAGGTAAGGTTTCAGAGGAGTACACGTCCCCACAGGTGGTGGCCTGTGGCTGGAGGGCAATGACACTAAGTGGATCCTAGCTAGTAATGGATCAATGGCAGTTTGGAGAGAGATCTTAGACCCACTTGGCTTTGTGTCTTGTTGAACATTCGGATCAAGGATCAGGACAGACACCTAGATAACAGGCTTATCCAATGAGTCATGGCACAGGAGAGAGGCTAGCACTTGCCGGATGGTGGAGCTCTGATTTAAACCCCTCTTTCAAGAAACGCTGGAGGACACAAACAACAATAACACTGAACCCAGCCCTAGAACATTAAGTATCACATTCCAATTAAGGGAAGAAAGTCTTCAAGGTTACTCCTGGGAGTTCTAAAAACATGAAGGACACAGAAGGTCCAAGGTTGGCTGAGAGATGCACATTTCACATGACCAGCCCATGAGTGGAGCTAAGAAGGCAGGAGAGTGACCTCCCCAGGTTGGAGGGGAAACTGGGAGGTGAGTTACTTACAGTGAACTGCTTCTGAGCTTTATGAGCTGGCTAGAGACAGAATGCAATGGTTGGAGAAGTGAGCTCTCATCACCTCGGGTATTCAAACAAGGCTAAGGATCACACAGAGGGGGAGTGCACTGAGCAGGCTCTGGAGCCTTCCTGCACCGGGTGTCCATCCTGCTCATCTGCCTAAGTGGCAGGCAGGACAGGACTTCGGGGGTCCCAGCATGGCTAGGAGGAAGAAGGGTAGGAAGGGGCTGGAGAGATGGCTCAGCGGTTAAGGCGCTTGCATGCAAAACCTAACAAGTTCAATTCCCCAGTATCCATGCCAGATGCACAAAGTGGTGCATGCATCTGGAGTTTGTTTGCAGTGGCTAGGGGCCCTGGGGCAACCATTCTCTGTCTTTCTCTTTCTCTCTCTGCTTGCAAATAAATAACTAAGAATAATTTTTAAAAAGAAGGATAGGAAGGAGAGATATGCTCAGACCCAGAGGTATCCTGCTGGGGGCACCTGCCTTGTTCCTGAACTGTTCCCAGCACCAGCACTGGTTGTAACTGGAAGGGTCCCTAGGGATCCCCTGACTCAATCTCTGCTGATGTAGATGAGAAAGCCAAGGGCTGGGGCTGAGCACTTCACCCAAGGTCAACTCAGGTCATCAGAGACAAGGCTTAGCTGGAGCCCAGCACTTGGAAGGGTTCAAATCCCACTTCCCTCCTTGTTAGCTGTATGAGGCAGGGAGTTACATTACTTCCTTGTACCTCAGTTTCTTCCTCTATAAAATGAAGACAAAAATGAAGAGGAGCTTTGTGACAAGCACTCTGAAAAACACCCAAGAAGAACTAGATAATCAAAATAGAACTACATGGTAACTGTACATAGCAACACGATCTTCCAGTTAGTACTGATGTACAATCTGGGGTGGGGTGTGGCAGGAAGCAAGGCCAGAAATTGGCAAAAGCTCTCTTCGTTGTACTGTGCCATCAGACTGTGGACTTGATGCATTTATGACTGATGACCAGGTAGGTCACTTTTGTGTATGGGTAGTCCCTGATCTGGGGTTCCTGGGAGGAGTCATGTTCTCCCATTGCTGAGGTCTCAGCAGAGGAGAGGATTCTCAGAGGCCCATGACCAATCACAGTTACCTTCTCCCCAGGAGTGACTGAGATGCGCCACACACAGTGCATGTGAGCAGAGTAGCCGTTGGGGTACTCAGGGGAGGAGAAGTTGCCCGTGCTGTCCTGGAGGGTCTCTCCACAGGCTGTCAAGGCAAGGAAATGACTGAGCAGTTGGCTGAAGGCAACAGATTCCCCTGCTTCTCACTCACCCACCCGTGAGCCTTGGCATCCTTAGGGGAGAGAGGTGTGGCTGAAGAGAGGAGCTGGTCCTATCCCTTTAAGATGCACCCCTCCTCTTCACACACAAGCTCATACCATCCTACCTCCCAGGCCTAGTGCTGCCAGGGTAACCAGATGTCCTGTTGTCAAGGCAACAGGACATCCAGAGTTCAGGTCAAGCTCCTTTGATGGCTCTGCTCTTCTCTTTCTGCTTCTACCTACTCATTCTCTCAGGTCCTCCATGGTGGGTAGCTCAGCTCCCTACCACCTGAGCCAAGCCCCAGATTGGCCCTTGACTAGAGCCTTCTTTGATGTCCTTCCTGCCCCAACACCCTTCTCTAAGACAGCTATGACCTTCTTGGTAAAGCCTCTGCTTCCCACTGACCCTTCCCTCCACCCCTCCTGGCCAGTCCCTTCCCTGTTCCAACCTGGGCATTTGTAGAGTTTGCGGGCCTGGGCAATGTCCCCCTTGCTGAGTCGAGTCCTTTGGCCAATGGAAGGTTTCACCCCATTCACCTCATACTTCGGGACAATGGTGTCCAGGAAGATGCCCCTGAGGAGGACATGAGACTGAGAGAGTGATTTTACTGGAAGGTGGATGAGAAGGGAGAGTGGTATGGTCATCTATATCCACAGGACATGACCCTGCCAGGGCCCAGACATTCCTCAGCAGGGTCAGGGACGGGTGGAGACGTCTCACCCTGTCATTAAGCTGCCCACTGACCAGAAGCCACCCTGCTCCGTGGCAGCCATACCGCAGGAGCTGGGAGCCCCAGGAATGCTTTGGGAAGTCTGATACCCAGGTCCATGATGCTCTGAGGACCCTGCCTGCCTCCCTGTGCCTCAGCTCCGACTGGCTCCAACTCCTAGCCCTGGGAGAGCTTTGGTGAGTGGGGCACAATCCTCATCTATCATCTCTCCAGCCCCACCCAGCTCCCACCTCCAGGTCTCAAATGCTGATTCAGCCCTGATTAACTTCTTCCAGGACTTCCTGGGGCCAACTGGTCACCCTCTAGCACAATGTCTCCGACAGCACCTGGAGCAAGGCCAAAGGGCAAGCCAGCTCCCAGGGTCCAGTGTCCTTGTCTCCCTGATCCTCCCTGGGTTTCTCTCTGGGAGGAGCAGAGAAGGGGGGTGATGGGTGACAGCTCTCTCTTTCCCAGGGCCCCTGACTCACAGCCAGCCAGGCAGAGCCCAGCAGGGGGTAGGAGACGTGGTGGGAAATGGAAGGAGGGTCTGTGGGGGTGGAGGGCAGAATGAGCTCACCACTCTTCTTTGGTCTCTATTCTCAGGCCTGGAGCAGGAAGAGTGGTTTTAGAGGAGCTTGGAGAAGTAGAGGAAGGGCCCCCACCCAGACAAGAGGTATGGATGCAGGAAGGCCAGTCCAGGAAGGAGCTTGAGGAGGGGTGAGGCACTTTTCACACCTTAGCAAGAGCAGCAGGGGAGGGAGACCTTCGGGCAAGCCAGACTCAGGTTAAGTGGGTTTCTTGTGAGCTGGCAATGGGAACAACCCAGGGCAAGTGCCAGGCTTTGTGAAAATTAGTCACCAGGCAGATAAAACCAGGCCTGGTAGTACAGGCCTGTAATCCTTGCTACATGGGAGGCTGAGGCAGAAGGATCGAAAGTCCTGATTGAGCAGCTTAGCAAGACTATCTCAAAAATAAGACAAAAAGTGAAAAGAAAAAAAAAAGCGGGGCTTGGGGATGTAGGCCAGGGAAGAGTGCTTGTCTAGCATGCACAAGGCCCTGGGTTCAATCCCCAGTACTGCAAAACAAAAAACGAACAAACAGAAAAGCTAGACAACAATAAAAGGGTGCTTCCCTCGAAGACCAGTAAGGGGAAATGTGCCCCCTCTAGTGACAGATGAGAGAGAAACTCGCTCCTCTGAGAACCCCACATGGTTCATGGCCTTACTACCTGGGCCTGCTACCTTCCCACTAATAACAGGACAGGCAGCAGCTTACAGACCCTCTGCTTGGGTCACCCAGAGGCACACCTTTGTCCTTGGTGTTGGGGTCAAATCCTGGGAGGAGGGGTGCAAGGCAAAGAGAGAGGAGGAAGGGAGAGTGGCTTCCAGAAGGAAGTGCAGGGCTGCCCAGCCCATCGCTCACCTGGAAAATGTGTTCCGGGCATAATGCATAATACTGTCGAAGTCGTAAGTCTCTCCCAGGGACTCCACCTCCTGAACCTCCATCTTCAGGAAGTTGTACTCCTGTCCTGTGAAGACCAGGAAAAGAGTGTGGGGAGAGGCAGGAGGTCTATGTCTTCCCTGTACCTATGTGGGGCCTCACTACCTGAGGGTGGGGGGTATAGCCAAGAGAACCAGGGGGAACAGGGGAGCATACAGAGGTCTTTCCCAGCAGAGGTAAGAGAATGGAGGACTTGCTGGAATTTCAGGAAGACCTATGGAAGTGGGAAGTGGGGAGAGAGAGAGAGAGAGAGAGAGAGAGAGAGAGAGAGAGAGAGAAGAGAGAAGTAAGAGTGGAGACCCCCTGAGAGGAAAGAACTGGCGTAGGGCAGGACAGGTAGACAGGCTTGTGGCGACATCCAGGGACAGGCCAGCTGCAAGCAACCCCTCTAACCAGGCCAGTTAGGCTCTGGCTGCTCAGCATGACCCCTGTGTCCAGGCCTTGGGGATGGGGAGCAGTCGCCCAGGGTGGGTGTGGGCAGCAGGCAGGTGCTCTGTACCTGGCTGGATGTTCTCACGCACAATGGAGACATGGCGGTCCCGATCAGGCCGGGTGTGCTCATGCCAGAAGCCGATGACGTGGCCCAGCTCATGGACCACGATGCCGAACTTATCACAGTTCTTGCCGATGGAGATGGCCTGGGGGCCCCCACCGCGACGACCCACGTAGGAGCAGCACCTGGAGGGCGGGGCCAGCTCAGGGGGGCGGTCCCGAGCTGGGGGAGTGCATCCACTCAGGGGCCGGGCCAGGCTGCCGGGGAGGTAGGCAGGGGAGTGGCAGGGTGGGGAGGTCCCTGAGCACCCAGTGCACAGGCTGTGTGCCAGGGCCGGTGCCATATCAATGCCTACGGCAGGGGGAGGGGATGGGCAGGCCAAGGATGGCGCCCCAAAAGAGGGTAAGAAGCAGTGCCTGGGTCACAGACCCTGGCTGGGGATCATGGTCAAGGATGCAGTGCCCAGGGATCCCTGCTCACCCGCAGGGTCGATAGGTGAATACAATGTAGCTGTCCTCATCAGTGCGCTCCAAGAAGGTGACACAGGTATGCTTCTCCCAATGCCTCATGGCCTGCCTGAAGACGGCCCTCTGGCTGCCTATGGGAGGAAGGAAGCCGGGCTGCCACATGTCCAGGAGAGCCACCTGTACCCGCAGCTAGAGCACACCAAGTGGGAAGGTAGCAAAGGGCCGGGTGCAGACACTCACCAGTGAAGTTTCCTCCAATGACAAAGGGGATGACCCCATCGGGCCACACTCGCTCTGGTCTGGATGTGGCTGCCCTCCGGCTCCGGCTCCGAGGTCTGCCTCTCCATCTCCTCCGAGGTTCCCTCTCACTAGTACTCTGGCCGCTGGGAGCTGAAGAGTTTCCTGGCATTGAAAGAGGGAGAGAAGGACCTAGCCACAAGGAAATGGATGGAAAGGGGAGGAAACAGCCTAGCAGAGACCTGCTATTCATGGATTCTGGCGTTGAGAATTAGCCTACTTGCTAATTATTTGCAACCCCCAAATCAATACTGTCTGGGGCAGCGAAAAACTTGAGTGGCCCAACGTGTGCACAGTCCCAGCTGAGGTCAAACAAGGTGACATTCGGCCTGCCTTTTTTTTTTTTATTTTTCCCACTGTAAACAATTATCTTTTTTGAGGTATACTGAGTGCCACTTTTTTTTTTTTTTTTGTATTTTGTTGGTTTTGCTGTTTGAAATGGCTCTTAAGCATAGTGCTGAAGTGTAGTTTTGGGTTCCTAGCAGGAAGATGGCTGGGATGGGGGTCTGGGCCTAAAGGTGTAGGTCTGTAATCCAAACTACTAAAGGAGCTGATGTAGGAGGGTCATGAACTTGAGGCCTGTCTGAAGGATATAGCTAGTTCAAGGCCAGCTTGGACAACTTAGACTATTTCTCAAAATGAAAAATGAAAGGGGTGTTGTGGATGTGCCTCGGTGGTACAGTGCTTGCCTGGCATGCACGAGGCTAGTTTTAGACTCAACCCTAGTGTGTGTGTATGTGTAAGAGAGAGAGAGAGAGAGAGAGAGAGAGAGAGAGAGAGAGAGAGAGAGAGAGAGTCAGAGAGACAGAAAGAGAGAGAAGGAAGGAAGGAACAAATGAACCTGGGATGTATCTTACCAAGACACGCATGTGTTCAATGAATTGAAATTAGAACTGTTGGCCATGTAATTAAGGTGTCTTTAAGTGAAGCACATCAGTTCACAAAAATGTGACCAAGGCCTGGCAAGAGCTTGCATTGTTCCTAAGAACAATGAGTCAGTATTTGCTAATGCACTGTCCACGGTGACTATGTAAAATAACTATAAACTTCTATAATAACTATGAAGTTATGCTCTAACGAGCCATAACTACCATGAATACAAGAAAGAGCTAGAATTGCAGAAGAGAAAAAAAATGATTTACTCATTTCCTAGGAACCCGAAGGATCTGCAGTTTGGAAAATGTTGGTACAGATGGAGCACACAAAGTTTTGTTTTCTGAAAATTTCATGGGAAATTCTGACAAATTTCATGTCACTGTCTACCTCTGACCCATGAGGATACTAAGACCAAGCTTTGTCCAAAGCTACCTGGTGGGTAGGCTGTACATCCCCCATACTTACTAGTCCCTCTAAGGCCATGCACTTGTCACCAGGCTACCAGGTCACCCTCCAATGCCAGCTGCCCTCTGGGAGAGTTGGCCTTGACTCCCCAGATGGCCTTTGCCAAGATTCTCCCTCCTGCAGGATAACTGCCAGGCATACTGGAGTGTGCCCAGAACTGGATCTCTGTCCTGACACATACCCCAGAAGATGGCTGGGAATAGTCAAGTCAGATAATGCTTTTGAAAGTACTTTCTAAGAGTGTTTGCTTTTACCTCTGAGGGTATCTACACTCACTCCTCCTCTGGGGAAGGGATAAATATATCCCAAGGGAAGATAAGCCCATGTGTTGGGATCAAGTTCAAGGCCTCTGTCCTGGGAAAGCCTGGTTAGAAACAGGTGGGGTACTTGTTTCCCAAGTCTAAAACTCATTTCTGGGACACAGAGAGCCACCCTGCCCACAGTGTACCTGCAGCTTTGATGGACAACCTTCGGGCTGTTTGTTGTCTGAGAACTGTAGCCTGTTGCACCTGGAAGGCCCTCAGGTCCTCCTCATCCAGGGCAATGTCCCCAAGAAAGGCAGCTGAAGAAGAAAAAAAAAGTCCAGGGGCTGGGTTAATCCTCTTACCCAGGGCTGGGTACAGTGTTCTTTTAGCCCTGACCCTATGGGTACACAGCTCTAGACCCTATAGCCACTCTGATCCTCAAATGCCACCCAAGAAAGACAGAGAAGGGCAACAGTGGGGTTGGCTTCTAGACTCTCTTTGAAGACAATGCTTACTTTTGAGTTCAAATCCCAACAAAAGTAGGGTGTGATAGCACATGGCTGAGGCAGAAGGATTGCTTGAGTCCAGAGGTTAGAGACTAGTCTGGGTAACATAGCAAGATCTAGCTTGTCTCTTTAAAAAAAATAAAGCTAGATCTGGGGAGAGTGCTCAGCAGTTGTTAAATCACTTTCTTGCAAAGCCTGTTGGCCTGGGTTTGATTCCCCAGTACATATATAAAGCCAGATGCACAAAACAGCACATGCATCTGGAGTTCATAGGTAAGAGGTCCTGGTATATTCTCTCTCTCTCTTTCTCTCTCTCTCCCCTTGCAAATAAAAATTTTTAAAATAAAGCTGGAGCTGGGTGTGATGGTGCACACATTTAATCCCAGTACTGGAGAGCAGAGGCAGGAGGATCGCCATAAGTTCGAGGCCATCCTGAAACTACATAGGTTAAGTCAGGTCAGCCTGAGCTAAAGTGAGACCCTACCTTGAAAAAGTAAACAACAACAACAACAACAACAAAAATACTGGGTGTAATGGCACATATCTATAATCCCAGCACTTGGGAGGCTGAGGCAAAAGGCTTAAGAATTCAAGACCAGCCTGGGCTACAAAGGGAGTTCCAGGCCAGCCTGAGCTTTATAGTTGAGATCCAGACTTAAAAAAAAAACCACCAATCTAATCAGTCAGTCAATCAATCAATCAGTCTGAGGGAATGTAGCTTAGTATAGATATGGAGCTTGGCTAGAATGGTAAGGCCTGCAGTTCAACCCCAGCAACAGCATAAAGAGCAAGATAAAATCCCAGCAGAGTAGATAACCAGCCCTGATCAAATTATGAGCTCCACAAAAACACTGTTGAGTAACTTAACCCATCGCTCCTCACCAAATACTTAGTTAGCTCCTACGTGGACCAGAAGGTACTGCCCAGAGATTAACAAGACAGGAGACGAGCTTGTGGAGCTCATCTTCCTTTGTGTCCCTGCACAAAGATTGGACAGGGACGGGCTGGAGAGATGGCTCAGCGGTTAAGGCACTTGTCTCCAGTGCCTAAGGCCCTCAGTTCAATTCCCCAGTACCCACATAGGCCAGACCCACAAGGTGGTAGCCTTGGTTCTCTCTCTCTCTCTTCTGTATCTCTCTGCTTGAAAATGAATGAATAAAATATTTAAAAAATAAAATGTTTTTTTTAAAAAAAAGATTGGACAGGGACAAGTCCTCTGAAGAAAAAAAAAAAAAAAAGGACAAATGACGGGATTGCCTAGTCTGTGATCTAAGAGTCCCTGTGTTAAGGGCTTGGTTGGGGGGGGGCAGGGGTGCTGTTGGGAGGTACAAGAGTATGGTCTTGATGGAGATTGGGGGACCTGACCCCTTCCTCCTGGATGATCAAGTGGGCAGTTTCATTATGCTATGTGTCCCCTCCATGGTGTGCAACCTCCTAAGAGGCCCCGAACCATGTCCCCCATCTTGGACTGGAAACTCTGGAACTGGGAGCCAAAATAAACCTTTTCTCCCTTTAAGTCAGTCACCTCAGATATTTTGTTAGAATAACGGAAACAAAGTTTATTTGTCTGCCCATAGTCCTGGCACTGTGCTGGGCATGTGTTGTCCACATAGCAAATGCCATTTCAACCAAAGCAAGAGGGAGGAGATGAAGTATAATAAACTGTTTAATATGTGTATCTGTTCCAATAAGACTTGGAGTAGGTAGGCAGACACATACTGGGGAGGTTCCCAGCTAGCAGGAAAAGGTGATTCCTACCCTGGGTTTCTGGGTCCCCTCACTGGAGAAGAAAGGCCAGGGGCTGGGGAAAGATGCTTGTGGAGAGGGGGACTGAGCAGCCGATCTCTCTGAAAAGTCTAGAGGAAGTAGAGCCTTAGCGCTGGCCGGTTTGGAAGGAGCCCAGATGTGAGCTTCATGCTGGGCTGGGCTGGGCTGGGGGAGGCAGAGGCTGAGCTGGAGGTGAGACAGAGCAGCGGTGGCCACGGTGACATCTGCTTCTCATCCCAGCAGACTTGGTATTACACAAATTGTTTTAACCTTGAGGCCTTACACACAAGTTTCTCCTCACCAGCTGGCCTCACTGGGTGGACACATATACTCTTACTTCATCACACACCACGTCAGACACACTTGGTTACTGTCCCTATGAGCAGATGGTAACATCTAAACTCATGCCATCAAAGCAGAACCATTGATATCAGACATTACATCCTAGCACATTCATCAACACCCAGCTCTGAGCTTCCAAGTGGAAAGCATTTCTGTTGTTTCGAGGGAGGGTCTCGCTCTAGCCCATGCTAACCTAGAATTCACTATGTAGTCTCAGGGTGGCCTCAAACTCAATGGCAATCTTCCTACTCTGCCTCCCAAATGCTGGGATTAAAGGTGTGCGCCAGCAAGCCCTGCTCAATCTTCCATTTTTTTTGTTTTTGTTTTTGTTTTTGGTTTTTCGAGGTAGGGTCTCACTCTAGTCCAGGCTGACCTGGAATTCACTATGTAGTCTCAGGGTGGCCTTGAACTCACGGTGATCCTTCTACCTCTGCCTCCCGAGTGCTGGGATTAAAGGCGTGCACCACCATGCCCGGCTTCAATCTTCCATTTTAAAGCTAAGGAAATTTAGGCCCTAAAGGAAGCTGATTTAACTGAGACCACACTGTTAGTTGCTATAAAGCTCAATTTTTAATTTAGGCCACCCCATTTTCAGTCCGGTGGCCACCGTACTCAAGTTGATTACCTCTCTAGAACCCATATTGTAAATACATATACACAAAAATAGATACTC
This sequence comes from Zapus hudsonius, assembly GCA_004024765.1. Taxonomy (NCBI): domain Eukaryota; kingdom Metazoa; phylum Chordata; class Mammalia; order Rodentia; family Dipodidae; genus Zapus; species Zapus hudsonius. The sequence goes on from PVHP010023590.1 coordinate 12,192, forward strand.
AGACACACGCTTCCCCACAAAAAATATACACAGCCACAGAAAGTCCTAAAAAGCATACAGTTACCAGATCCCACACTCATAAACCAGCAGCAAGCCGGAACTCATGGAACCAATAAGAGTAGCAATAATGGCACCTTAGGTACATGTCTGTTGAAATTTACCTAAGGCTTTCCAATTGATAAAGTGCTTGCATACTCATGAATCCATTTAATCCTGGCCCACACATAACATGCCCAGTAACCACATCCCACCCCCACGAGTGTTCCATTATAAATACTTAGAGAGATAGCCTTGTAGCTCGATGGCAGCCTCCATCCCTGACTTTAGAGATCAGAACCTTGGGGATCCAGAGGGAAACGGCATGCCTAGGCCACCAGCCTGTAACTAGTTAGGAGCTCCTTTGGCTCATGAGAAAGTTTCTCTCATTCAGGACACCACCCTCGATGACCCAAGTTCAGTGACTAATGCAACAGCAACAGCCACTTCTCAGATGGCATTCAAGGAGGGCGTTTTAGCGGATATGAAATAGGAAGTGAACTCCAGGAAGGTCCCATATGCCAATGTTACACGAGTATGCATTGTCACATGGACACCTTATACTACTGGACACTTTGGCACCTTTGCATAACCCACTGTACCTCCAGACTTCTTTACCCACAGGCATCACCACACACACCTCTCCCTCAGTCTCTCTGTTCTAGGACCCCACAATTCCAAAATCTTTAGTTGCTCAAGTGCTTTATATAAATGGCATAGCTTTTGCGTAGGACCTACCCATATCCGGTATATTTTAAATCACCCTTAGGTGGCTTATATACCCAATGCAATATAAATGCTATCTAAATTGTTGCTATTCAGTATTGCTGAGGGAATAATGATAAGACGAAATCTGTACCTGTTTGGTACAGATGCAAATTTTCTCAAATCTTTTTGATCTATGGTTGGTAGAATCTGTGGGTATGGAACCAACAGATATGGGAGGCAACTGTACTCATGGGGCTGGCTAGTTGATTGTCTTAGGGAAGAGTAGCATCTTTGGGGACAGACAAACCTGTCTTTGAGTCCCAATTTGTCTACTAGCTGGCACATCACATAAACTTTTCCAAATCTCAATTTGCTCCTACTTTTTTTCTTTTGAGGCAGGGTCTCATTTTAGCCTAGGCTGACCTGGAGCTCACTCTGTAAACCAGGCTAGCCTTAAACTCATAGCGATCCTCCTATCTCAGCCTCCTAAGTGCTGGAACTAAAGGCATGCACCACCACACCCAGCTAATTTTCTCCTATTTAAAAGAGGTGGTGAGGGGCTGGAGAGATGGCTCAGTGGTTAAAACACTTGCCTCCAGTGCCTAAGGCCCCGGGTTCAATTCCCCAGTACCCACATAAGTCAGACACACAAGGTGGCAGCCCTGGTGTGCTCTCTCTCTCTCTCTCTCTCTCTCTCTCTCTCTCTCTCTCTCTCTCTCTCTCCTCTCTGCTAGAAAATGAATAAATAAAATATTTTAAAAAAAGAAATGTCACCAGAACATAAAAAAATATAAAAGGCAAATGATAGAATACACCTCCTAACATGTAAACGAAGCATCCAGCCCTGAGCCTGGAGATGAGAAGGAATCCAGCCTCTCCAGTGTCACTTCCCTGAGCCTAAGTCCCCTGCACTGGCTCTCCAGTTGAGGAAAACCCATGGACAGAGTCCACAGAACTGTGATGGCCTGTTGAACCAGGGCAGGGCAGAACACAGCTGGCTGGGGAGCTCAGCTGGGAGCAGGCGCCCTGTGGTGGGGATGTCATGGTTGAAGAATGCGTGGGAATAGAGTGGGGGTTGGGTGGGGTGGGCAGGAGAGCCTACAGCTAGGAGCTGAGTTGAGGGTATACCCATTTGGGATCTCAACCTGGGAAAGCTGGAGAATCTAGACGTTAGAGAATTCCTGACCCAAAGGAAGCACTGGAGGTCAAGGTTAGGGTCAGGGTAGTGATTGTTTTCAATAGAGGATCAAAAGTTTTTGTTTTGTTTTCTCGCTGTAAGCCAGCCAGGAGCACTGGTGACTGCTCTATAAGCCAGGCCCTGGGCAAGTGGGGAAAGAGTGTGTGGACCTGGGGAGCAATCTTTGTCCCCCAGGACAACCTCTGGACTCCAAAGTCCCCTCCCCCAAGTCAGAGCAAGGCCTCCCCTCCTAAGAGGAGCCTGGTTGTTGGTGTGATGGAGCTCCAGAGTCGTGTATGTAGAGCAGACATACATTTCCTCATATGAATGCAGACCACAGCCTAGGAGAGGATACACTTGAAACCCCCCAAATGCAAATGGACTTAACCACATGCTCACATACTCACAGGTACAGTTGCACTCAGGCTTACTTGGAGGCCCAAACTAGGGGGTGTTCACATAAGTGAACAGACCTGCCATAAAGCAGACACCCACAAAGGTGCACATAACACACACCATCCATTCCCAGTACAAGTTCCAGTGTGCCCTAACATTAAAAACTGCAGTGGTACCCTGCATTTCAAGGGCTACATCCCTCCAAGGAGAAGGGTGACTTGCAGAATGGACTGGATAGGGTTGAAAGACTAGCTGAGCCCTCCCAGATCCCTCTTTAGGAGTCAGTCCATTCTTCCTCTGTCCAGCCCCTTCACCAAATATTTTCTATGTAAATCCCTGGAGAAACAGAATTGTTAAGAGTCCCTTCTTCCCGAGGAATCTCTTTGGTGTGTCCCCCCATCAGTGCCCAGGGAGATGTTAAGTGTTTTCCTCCACCCTAGGGGCACCTAAAAGAGAGAGTGACTCAGACAGGGAGCAGGGGCCTAGGTGGGTGGGGTGACTCACTAAGCGTGTCTGGAAGGGGGAATGTGGTCTGGTGAGAGAAGGGATGTGCTCTACCTCCAGAGTCTGCACCCTACTCTCTGGAACGCAAGGCCTGCAGGGTGAGGATGGTGACAACCCCTGTTTCTGTTCATCTCCCCCCTGCAGACCTCTGAGCTCAGGATCAGGCTCCATAGGCTTCTCTGCTTATGGGATCAACTATGATCCAATTCCTGCCTTGAGGGTCTTTCCCAGAGCCACAAGGGTCACTTGCAAGTCACCTGGAGGCAACCAAGCAAAGCTGGGACCCTGAGAAAGGGACACCTACCCCTTCATGGCCTGGCATTTCAACACACAAGAATTCAGGGCTGCTTAGCAATCTCCCTGAGTGAGGCTGAGGAAGAGCAGGCTTGGAACCAACCCTGAGCATACCATCAACTCACCTTGGCTTCCTGATCAAAAGTCCAGAGCCTTCCCTAGGACATCAAGGGTCTAAATTTTGCCCTTATTATAACTGCAACCAAAACTCAGGCAGTGGCGGGGTGTGGTGGCCCATACCTGTAATCTTAGCACTTGGGAAGCTGGGGCAGGCAGGAGTATAATGACTTTGAGGCCAGTGTAGGCTACCTACTGAGATCATGTTAATTATTCAATTAATCTCAGGCAGTAACTACCAGAGGTGATTTCAAATGATGAAGCCTAACTATCCCTGGAGCCATCAGAGAGATCACACCTAAACTGGAAGAATCAGAGGATTTCATTGCTGACCTCAGTGTGGGTGGAGGAGGAAGAGGTGGGAGCTAGGGAGGAGAGGGCTGGAGAGCTAGAGGTACACCAGTCACTTCCAAAGGAAGTAGAGGTAGGCACCTGACAAGGTCACCTCCAGCATCTGGAGGACAGTGCTTCAGAGCAGCCAAAAAGCAAAGTCAGGAGTCCAAGGATCTGTGGCCTGAGGGGGACAGTAGGCTAGGCTCAGCAGAGGTGTGTGTGTGCCCGTGTGACACGCACCCAGGAATCCTGGTCTAAGTTTCCTCCAGGGATGGGCCCTAGGACTTAAGCATCAGTTGCACTCAAGATGGCCTGATGTGACCTTGATGCTTGGCCTTGTCAGGTCTGGGCCCTCTTGGCCATCCCGGGCCTGGCCCAGCTCCTCACCAGCCTCACTTCACCCTGGTTTAGAGCTTTCCTCAGAGCCCTTGTTTGAAGTTCCAGCAGTCAGCCCCACCCTAGCAGGAAATCTGAGACTGGGGATGGAGCCCTCAGCCTTAAGCTGTTCTCAAAATCGCTCCCATTTCCAACATTCACAAGGCTTCCTACCCATTGAGGCCGAGCACCCTGCCCCATATCCTTCACAAACTCCACTCTGCAAATGTTCCAGGCCCCCCGAAACTACTGTTCTGCCTTTCCCATCATCAGAGACGCAGAGGGCGTGAGGAACTCTAGCCTCCTCTGCTTGTGCTGTCTGTTACTTTAGTGTGCTCTTGGGCCCTTTCTGGACTGTGAGCTCCTTAAAGACAGAGGCCTGTGAGGCACCTTGGGTCGTCACACATTAAGCCCAGCCTGGTACTTATCAGACATGAGTAAACACAGATCATTGAGCAGATAAGTGACAATGAACAGGGCCAGGGAGATGTTATCTTTTCTTTTCCTAAACTCAAGTCCAAACCCTCTCAAAAAAAAAAAAGTCAGGTGAGCACAACACAAGGGGCCAGCATCCAACATTTATTTAGTGCTAAGCAGTAATAAGGTTGTCAACACATTCTCCGATTTAGCCCTTACTACCAGTAATCTGAAGGGATATGTTATCAGTCCCATTTTACAAGTGAGAAAACTGAAGTTCAAGGCAAGGGTGGGGGTGGGAGGGCAAATAAGTCCCTCAGTGCTCATGCCCTGTCCACTCTGCCTCATGCCCACCCTCCAGACCAGCGAAAGCTACAGTCTTAGTTTGTCCGCAGGGCAGCAGGTGTGGGGGGAGGAAGGGCTGTGCCACCCTCACTAGAAGGGTCTTCTACTTTTGTCTGGGATCCATCCATGGTGGGGTGGGGGAGAGCAAGAAGAGTCCCTGTCAGGGCTCCCTAGGGCCAGGACTAGAGAGCAGCCCTGTGTGCTGCACCAGCCCTGTGTCTATTTCCAGGAACCATGACCCTGCCTCTGGCTTTGGTGCTTTAGAGACAGAGGCAGGAAGTCGAGGAAAAATTGTCCCAACTTGTCCCCTGTGTGTCCCAAGCAGCCAATGGCCAGAGTGCCTGGTCATCTGGTCACTCCAGGGGCAGGACGCTTCTAGTCTCTGCAGGAGTGAAGGGGTTAGAGAGGGTCTTCTCATGGACAAAGAAAACACACACACACACACACACACACACACACCCTAAACGGGCCCTGACCTTGGCTAACTAATTAGCCTCGGGTGTCTGTGGGGCGAGAGAGCTGATACAGAATATCCAAACCCCTTTGTGCGTTCCATCCGCCAACTAATATGGCCCTGGCAGGACCCTACTGGCACACGGGGCACAAGTAAATCCCTCTCCTGGGCGGGCTTCTCTGATTTTGACAGCCAGCTGTCTCCGGAGAGCTACTGCTTCAGCAACTTGCTAGGACCAAGGATGCCCATGGAGCAGGATCCCAGGGGATCTCTTGAAAAACTTTCTTCTTCCCGCTGGGCTGGGTGGTGGTGGCTGAGAGACCTATCCCTTGGAGTTACAGGCCTTCGGGCAGCAACCCAGACAGATGTGCAGCCTCAGGGCAGACAGACAGGCTGGCAAACACCAGTGTTCCACGGAGCAGGAGGGATGGGGGAGAAGGGACACACACACACACACACACACACACACACACACACACACACACAGAGAGAGAGAGAGAGAGAGAGAGAGAGAGAGAGCACACAGAGTTTGGCCAGAAAAGTTTCCTGCAGACGGAAAAGCCCTCCTTGCCGGGCGGGATTCACTCAGACCCTGGGAGATTTCCCCAGGAATCCTCTGCAAAGGCGACAGGCAGCCAGCGGCAGCAGTTTCCACCAACAGCAGCAAAACTTCAGTCCTAAAGTCCCCCAAACTTCCCCCTCCCTCTCTCGCTCGGTCTTTTGTTCCCCACTGCATTGCCAACTAGGCAGCTCCGGGCTTCCCACACTGGACTGTCCTCCCCCAACCCCAAGCCCAAGCCCTGGCCCGGCCCGCTCCTTGCGCCCCGGCCTTGCCGGTGGGTGCCGGTGCCGGGGGGGGGGGGGGGGGGGGGGGGGGGGGGGGGGGGGGGGGGGGGGGGGGGGGGGGGGGGGGGGGGGGGGGGGGGCTCCGTGCGCCCCGGGGGAGAGGACTGGGGGGAGGAGGGGAGGCGCTTACCCGCCTTGCAGGGGTCTTTGTAGTTGAGGGGTTCGGGGACGTCCTCCTCGCCCAGATCGTAGGTGTAATCGGCCAAGTCCAGCAGCCGGCCAGGGCGCGGGAGCAGCAGCAGCAGCAGCAGCAGCAGCAGCACCGGCAGCGGCGGCGGCGGCGGACGGGCCACGCCGGGCATGCTGGCGAGCGGGCGGGCGGCGGCGATCGCGCCCGGACGCGGGAGCGGGGACAGGGAAACGGAGCCCTGGCGGCGAGGAGGAGGAGGAGAAGGAGAAGGCGGAGGAGGAGGAGGCGCTCCGGGCTCCGGCCGTCCGCTGCCCCCACTCTCCGAGCTCTTCCTGTCTCCCGCCCCCCGCTCGGCTCGGCCCGGCCCGGCCCGATTCGCGCTCGCCCTCCGCTGCGCTGCGCTGCGCTGCGCTCCGGTGTCCCTCGCCGTCGCCGCTGCGCTCCTTTCTTCCCCGCCGCCCGCCCGCCGGCTCCCCACCCCCCCCTTTTAGGGAAATGAGCTCGCTGGAGGGCGGGTTTTCGCCCAGCTCAGCCCCCCTCGGGGCCCGGACCGTGCTCGGCCCCTCCGGGAAGCGCGCCAGCCGGACAGGGAGGGCGAGAGCTGTGCCACCCGCCCGGGAGAAAAAGAGAGACAGAGAGAGAGAGAGAGGAGGGTGGATCACGGGGGGCGGGGATGGGGCGCCCACCCTGGGGTGCCCGCCGGCGGTCGTACCCGCGGAGGAGCCCCCTAGTGGCCGCGGCACCGGGCACCGGGCACCGGGCACCGGGCACCGGGCGGAGGGCCTCCGGGCGCTGGACACGCTGTCAAGTCGCTCCCGGCTGCCAGCCTCCGCTTCGGACTCTCGGTTCTTGGGTCACGATCTGGCCTCTCTCCTTTCTCAGAACCCGTTCTCTCCCATCTCGTTCTTTCCCTGGCTTGCGGTCTCTTTCACTGTCTCTTTCCATATCCCTCCCTCAGGATGTACCGCTGGAGGGCGCCTAATGCCCATGGATGGTACCCGAGTCCGCCCCCCCTCCATCCCTGTCCACAACCTTCTGTTACCTTCTTCTCCACTACCTAAGGTGAACCAACACAAGACAAAGCCCCTCTGCTTCCCAAGGCCCTTCCCTTCCCGCTATGGCATGCACCAGGAGGAGAACTAAAACAGGTATGGGAAAATAGAATGTACACCTTTTCTTTTCAATCAAGCTGCTTTATTCTTTTGTAGTTGAAGCTCCCTGACCCATAGAAATCATCTCTCCTTTGCTGGTACCCACCCTCTCCCGCAAACTCCAGTTCCAGGGCATGGGCAGAAGGAGCACTCCCTGTCTTCAAAAGACCCCTTTGCTGCGGGTCTTTCCTGTCCCTCTGGGGCTTCCATGGACCCTGTAAAGCAAAGGACTGCTGTTTTATCACCTGAGGGAGAGGAACTGAGGATCTACCTGCCTACTTGCAGTGTGGGCAGTGCCTGTGAGCCTTCCACCCCCTGCCCAGTCCACTGGCATTTGGGGGATGACCAGCACAGGGTCAGTTTGTGTGGTATCTTGCTCACCTGAGGCATCATCCTACATGTAGTAGAGAGGCAGGTCTCCACACAAAGTTCTCATAGCAAGGCCCAGGAAAGCCAGATCTCCCGAAGACTTGGAGTCCACATCATGCCCTTCCTCCTGCCCAAGCTCAGAGGCAGATGCCTTGGGCTTGGCCTGGAAGGAGCACCTACTTTGAAGTCTGGGAATTGAGTTTCAATCTCACCTGCAATCCTTACTGTGGGACCCCAGACTGTTAAGGCAATCCCTCTGAGTTTCAGTTTCCTCAGCAAAACGGGACAGGGTGTGTGTGTGTGTGTGTGTGTGTGTGCTGTGTTGGATTCAGAAGCCTACAGGTGGTGTGTGGGCTCAGCCAAGGCTAGCAGCTTGGAGGTGAGTGGGCTGAGAATGGGTGGGGAAGGTATGACACAGGTGAGTGTACAGAGGAGCACGCACTTGGCAAGCTCAGGAGAAGCAGTGTTTTACAGGTGGCACTATCCATCATTTCAAACACACCTTTCACCCACACACTCACCTGGAAGTTCTGGAATTTTCTAGTGAGAGCCTCAAGACTGGGGATGCTCTCTGGAGCCATCTTCATGATGTAGCAGTAGGTTCCTGGGGCTGGCTTATAGGCAGTCAGGAGCTGGGCATGGAACACTGTCCGTCATTCAAGGAAGGTCCCTGCCTTGCTCACTCCCCAGCCCTGATCCTCACCCAGCTTCCTCTTGGTTGGCCATGGGAGACACATTAGGCAGGGATTCAGACATCCCAGGAGAGGCAAAGGTGAGACATGTGTGATGAAATAGCACAGCTAGGTGGCATTGGCTCCCTAGGGTACCCACCCGCTGGTAGTCATACACGACCATGCCATTGGTGCCAACAGAGAAGGTGGCGATGGTATCCGCATGCTCACTCAGGGCCAGGCGTTTCTGGGCTTCTGGTGCTCCAATGCTCATCTCAAGGACCTGGGGGGACATAGTGCACCCTGGAATTTCTCTTTGTCCTCTCAGCCCTTTGCTACTCAGATCCACCCTTGGTCTTTTTTACTCAAATGTCTGTCTCCTAAAATCTCAAGGAAACCAAGCAGAACAGGTTGTCACACTGTGTATGGGGGTGGGGTGGGGGTGGAGGGAAGGTCTGGTGAAAAAGTCTAGGCCAGGCTGCTATCCCATCCCTGCTTCTGTTCTCCCTCGCCTGCCTGTCCTACTCCCTGTGAAAAGCTTCCCGTCTTCCCATCTCACCCAGCCGTCTGTCTGACATCCCTCCAGCCCACTGCCTGCCCAACCCAGGCCTGCTCACCATCTCAGTATGTTTCTGGCTCATATGAAGACCCATGAGCAGGGCCCCTACGATCACCACGACCACAAGGACGACCACCACAACCACGATGAGAAGGCGTTTGAGAGGCAGGGGGCAGCAGGGGATACGGAACTGGCCCCTGGGAGCTGCAGAGTAGTCCTGACAAAGTCGAATAGGCAAGAAGAGCAGCAGCTTATGAGGAAATCCTTTCCTCTCCTGCACAAGCTAGACATAGTCCCATACTCTCCTGGGCCTAGACAGTCAACGCCATGGCTATTCAGAGGAGTGGGAGGCCATCAGAGAAGGCTTCTTGAAGCCTGGATCCCAACAAACCCATAGATGCTTAGGAGTTTGGAAGCAAAGTCTGGGTTTGGAGCCACCCTAGAGAGCCTTTCACCAATTTCACTTTCTGCTATCTTTCTGAGACCCCTGGCACCCCAGCCTTGGATAAGGTTATCTGTTTCCCTAAAGGATCCAGGCCATCTCATCTCAATGCCTTAAGTATTCTCTGTTTCTTCCTGCCATGTCTTCCTCCTCCACCTCATGAGCACCTATTTATTCTTCACAATACAGTCCATGTGTCATTCTCTCCCCTCTCTTTCTCTTTTGAGACAGAGTCTCTGGCCCAGGCTGTGTTCAACTCCCTAAGTAGTAAGGATGACCTTGAACCTCCATCTTCCTGCTTCTACCTCCTGATTTACATGGTGCTGGTTTACTCCAGGCTTTGTGCATGCAGGGCAAGCACTCTGCCAACTGAGCTCCATCCCTAGTCCCTCATGCTGATTTTCTGTGATGTGACCTCTTAAGTCCTTAGTGGCTCCATCCCCAGGGCTCCTCACCCACTTCCCTTCACCTCTAGACCTACCAGGTCTGTCTTCTCTAGGGACCCTGTCCCCATCCCAAGAGCCCTGTCCTAGGCTACTTGAATGAAACAGCCTGGATAAGGAAATGAGCCTAGGAAGGATGGAGCAGTATGCTCACACTCACACACACATTCACACACTCACAGAACACTCACATGAACACACTCACACTTAAACACACTTACACGACATACATTCACACACTCCCCCACACGAATACACACACATTCTCACACACACACACATTCACACACTCCCACACACATGAATACACTCTCACACATTCACACACTCACACTCACCGGTGGACTCTCCATCAAGACCTCTTTGCTACCCACATCCATCTTGCAGTCGACCACCTCTCCTCATTTCCTTGGTGTGACCAGCGTCTTATATGTATCATCAGGCAGAGGGGACAGAGGTGAAGGATAGGGTCCTCTGTCTGCCAGCCGAGCCCTTGCCTTTGAAGTCTGTTTGTTCCTGGCCCTTCAGCCTAGGACCTGATAAGCTAGCTGCAAGAGCCCCCAAGCGCCCTTGGCCCAGGCACATGAGTCCTCTTGGCCCGGCAAGAACAAACCTGGGTGAGCTGAGCAAACTTGCCCCGAGGCCACCTGCTCCTCTCACCGTGGGTGTCCTCCTGGCATGCCTGACTCTCTTGCTGGCACCTGCCCCTGCAGCACTGTGGCTTCCCTTCTTGTGCCAGGCCAACCCTCTCTACTGGCGGCTAGTGGTCTAGTCATTCCACTTCCCAAGAGAACCTTCTTAAACATAGGCATAATTTTCATATAGGGGACCAAAGATATAGTGCTTGTTGACCCTGGGGGCTCTGTGGGAGAAGCGGGGACCAGAGGAGCTTCTGGAGGCTCCACAAATGAGTGTTTTTCAGACAGGGTCAGATAGATTCCTCTTCACCTTGCCTCACCTCCTCCCACACGTTCTGTACCTAAGCTCAGATTTTTCTCTAGCCATTCTTCCCTAATCCTGGAAACTCTGTCCCCACTGGTGGGAAACTGTTACTCATGGGTGGTTTTTCATTCTTTGCTCTGGGCTCCTCTGTAAGCTGAAGGCACATGTCATATGTCATGCCTGGCACTACTTTTTTTTTTTTAATTCAATACTGGGATCAATCCTAGGGCCTTGAGCATGCTTGGCAAGGACTCTACCACTGAGCTGTAATCCCCCCTACACCACTTTCTTGGGCCAGACAGACTTATACGGGCCTAGATGTGACCCTAATCTTCCTGTCCTGGAATCAACCTACTTTCTTCCTGCTTTCCTACCTTCCTACCACCCTTCCTACACTTCTGGGGTTCTTTTTATATCTTCAGACCTTTAAATGTACCCTGGTGCTATGCACCCAAATCCATCTTTCCCCAAAACCACTTCAGCTGTTTGAGGGTACTAAATCACATCTAGCAGTGATTTAAGGTTAGCCTCACCCTTTCTCTCCCACTCCCTTCTCCTTGCTGGCTAGTGGTCTCTGTTCAAAAAATAAAATAAAATGAAAAAAAACCTAAGCCGGGCATGGTGGCGCACGCCTTTAATCCCAGCAGTCGGGAGGCTGAAGTAGGAGGATCACTATGAGTTCAAGGCCACCCTGAGACTACATAGTGAATTCCAGTTCAGCCTGGGCTAGAGTGAGACCCTATCTTGAAAAACAAAAACAAAAAAAAAAAAACAAAACAAAACAAAAAGCCTAAACTGTCATGAATGTGAAAGCCAGAGCCCCATCTCCTCTCTCTTGGCCACCCTTGTCCTATACAGCTCTCCTTTAGTATCACTGGGACTGGTTCCAGCATTCCTCGTGGAGACAAAAATCTAAGGTGATCAAGTCTCTTATATAAAAAGGCATATAATATAATCTATGCACATTTTCCCATATACTATACTCTTTGGCAGTGTGTGTGGTATGTGTGTGGCTGTTGTATATGTGTGTGAGCATGCAGGTGTGCAGGTATGTGCACATGCATATGTGGAGAGGGGAAGCCAGAAGTCCATGTCAGGTGTCTTCCTGAATTGCTCTCCACCTTATTTTTTGTTTACTTTTTATTAACAACCTCTAAACATATAGGCAATATACCATAACCATAATCCCTTCCCACCCCTCCCTGTTCCTTCCTCCCCAAACCCTCACTCCTCTAAATCCCTTCTTTCCAGCTAGTCTCTCTTCTGTTTTGATGTCATCGTTTTCCCCTCCTACCATGCAGGTCTTGTGTAGGTAGCATCAGCCACTGGGAGCTCGTGAGCACTGTGGCCACTCTGTGTGGAGGACAGTTTGCAAAGCACTCCCCCCCTTCCTTTGGTTCGTACATTCTTTTTATCATCTCTTGTCAATGGAGCAGTATGCTCACACTCACACACACAATCATACAAGTACAGACATATTCACACACTCACAGGAACATACACACACTTACACAAACATACACACTGCGCCTTGGAGGGTGGATGGAGATGTCTCATTTAGTGCTGAACACTCCACTGTCTCTTCTCAGCACTTTGAGGAGGTTTGCATCACCACCAACTGAAGAGAGAAGCTTCGCTAACCCAGTGTCAGAGTAGCTTTAATATATGGGCATAAACACAAGTATTTAGAGACAGTTTGGTGGATATAATCTATCCACTTAGCTAGACAACTGTAATAGGGTTTATGACCTCCCCAGCCAGAGGCTTTTGACTGGTTAATAACAGGTAGGAATTCCCTCCTGTGGATTGAGAATCAAATCCAATCAGAGAGCAGTTGGTTGTCCCCCATAACAGACATGCTACCACTGCACCAGTCGGCACATTTGGTCTGGCCAGCCAGCAGGGTCCACTGCTGGTTAAGACCTTTGATGACGTTTCTCCCCAACAGGCTGCATCATTCTTTCAGCATCCTGACAGCTAGTAGCAGGGAGGAGGCTTCCAGGAAGCTCAGCTGCAGCTGGACTTCTCAGTGACCTGCAGCCCAGGCATGGAGTCTTCAGGGTTTTACCAGTTAATTCTGGTGGGTAACTAAGAGCCTTAGTGTCATGGTTTGATCCAGGTGTCCCTCACAAACAAATGAATGTGTTCTGAGTAATCGATCTCAGCTGATGACAGTTTGGATTTTACAACCTCAATGGAGCTGTGTTGTTGGGGGCGGGCTTTTGAGGGTTATGGGCCAGCTTCCCCTTGCCAGTGTTTGGCACACCTTCCTGCCACTGTTTCCAGTGCTGTGGCGGAGGTGATGTCCACCCCTCTGTTCATGCCATTGTTTTCCCTGCCAGGATGGAGTCTCCCCTTGCGTCCGTAAGCCAAATAAACCCATTCCTCCACAAGCCGCTTTTGTTTGGGTTCTTTCTGTGCAGCAACTAGAAAGCTGACCACAACACTTAGCAATAGCCTATAATGTTTTGGGGGGGCATCAGGAGCCTTCCTGGCCAACAACTCACCCTCTGTCTTTACATGGGTACTGGGGAATCGAACCTGGGTCCTTAGGACATCTCTCCAACCCTATTATCTTTAATTTTGATTAACCCTTCTTTCACCACCTTCTCTCCTCCATCTCCTCCCCTGTCCCCACTTATACTATCCCCTGCCAGTATTTTTCCCTTCTACTGACCTATCGCTCAGACCCTCCCCTTAAGTCCTCCCCTCTCCTCCCTCCCTGATGGCCCCTTTCTAGTTTCCTGCCCTCTGCTACTGACTTTTACTCCAACTCACATATAAACCTAAACATTTGAAGCTCAGATCTTTATATGAGAGAGAATATGTGGTGTTTGACTTTCTGAGCCTGGGTTATCTCACTTAGTATAATCCTTTCCAGGTCTATCCTTTTCCCTGCAAATTTCATAATTTCATTATTCTTGATAGCTGAATAAAATTCTATTGTGTAAATATACCATATCTTCATTACCCATTCATCAGTTTAAGGACATCTAGGCTGGTTCCATTTCCTAGCTGTTGTGAATAGAGCATCAATAAACCTGGATGAACAAGTATCTCTGTAGTGATGAATGGAGGAGTCCTTATGTTGTATGCCAAGGAGTGGTAGAGCTGGGTCATATGGTAAATCTATTTTTAGCTGTCTCAGGGACCGCCACACTGATTTCCACAATGGCTGTACCAGATTAACATTCTCATCAACAAAGGAGACAGGTTCCTCTTTCCTCACATCCTTGGCCTTTGTCATTTGATTTCTTTTCTTTTTTAAAAAAATATTTTATTTATTCATTTTCAAGTGGAGAGATACAGAGAGAGAGAGAAAGAGAGAGAGCACACCAGGGCCAGCACCTTGTGCGTCTGGCTTATGTGGGTACTAAGGAATTAAACCCCGGGCCTTACATGGGTACTGGGGAATGGAACCTGGGTCCTTAGGCCATCTCTCCAGCCCCATTATCTTTAATTTTGATTAAAGACAAGTGCTGTAACCGCTGAGCCATCTCTCCAGTCCTAATTTCTTTTTTGAAAATAGTTAGTTAGTTAGTTAGTTAGTTGAGGGGGGTGTATGAGCATGCCAGGGCCTCCTGCTGATGCAAACACAACTTCAGATGCACACACCACTTTGTACATCTGGCTTTACATGGGTGCTGGCGAAACCCAGGCTTTCAAAGCCATTAGGCTTTGAAAGCGAGGGTCTTTAACCGCGTTACCCTCATTTGATTACTTGATGATAGCCATTCTCACAGGAGTGAGACCGGATCTCAAAGTGGTTTGAGTTTGCATTTTCTGATGGCTAACAATGTAGAATGTGTTTTTAGATGCTTATATGCCATTTGCATTTCCACCTTGGATTTTTAAAAAATTATTTTATTTATTTGCAAGGATAAAAAATATGAAACATATGAAACACTGGGCTGGAGAGATGGCTCAGTGGTTAAGGCACTTGCCTCCAGTGCCTAAGGCCCCGGGTTCAATTCCCCAAGACCCACATATGCCAGACCCACAAGGTGGTGGCCCTGGTGCTCTCTCTCCCTCTCTCTCTCTCTATCTCTGTATTTCTCTGCTTGAAAATGAATAAATAAAATATTTTTTAAAAAAGAATGTAAGCACCAGTAACTCACCTAGGGAAAGGATGATTAAAAAAAAAAAATGAAGCCGGGCGTGGTGGTGCATGCCTTTAATCCCAGCACTCGGGAGGCAGAGGTAGGAGGATAGCCTTGAGTTCAAGGCCACCTTGAGACTCCATTGTGAATTCTTGAAAAACCGAAAAAAAAAAAAAAAAGAAAAGAAAAAAGAAAGAAAGAAACACTTCACAAATTTGTGCAGGGGCCATGCTAATCTCTGTATTCCAATTTTAGTATATGTGCTTCTGAAGTGAGCACCCATCT
>PVHP010023591.1:0-27270 GCA_004024765.1 Zapus hudsonius
ATCTTTTATTTATTTATGAGAGAGAGAGAGAGAGAGAGAGAGAGAGAGAGAGAGAGAGAAAGAGGCAAACAGAGAGAATGGGCACACCAACGCCTCCAGCCACTGCAAATGAACTCCAGACACATGCGCCCTCTTGTGCATCTGGCTTTATATGGGCACTGGGGAATTGAACTCTGGTCCTTCTGTGTTGCAGGCAAACGCCTTAACCGCTAAGCCATCTCTTCAGCCCTCTTGCTTTTATTTTTATAGTGTCTATAGAATCATATTTTCTATATAGTTTTAATCTTTTTATTTAACATATCATACCATTACATACATATGTTTTTTCTTTATTATCCATAATTAGATACGTTGAATGAGCAAATAATGTGTTGGTGTCCCCAGTTTCCTGATTTCCCTCTTCCCTGTCCCCAGTCAGCTGGATATCCTCCTCCGTGGGCAGTCTGGATCAGTCCATGGGGTAGGGGGTTATGGATAGCCTAGGAGTCAACCCAGTCCCACCCCCACTTTGTATGTTGTTACTGAGGGGGCCATGTCTCTGGATATTCTCCCCTACCATGGCTCTTATATTCGTTCCACCCCCTCTTCCTTTCAGTACCCTGAGTCATGGTGGGTGAGTATTAAGGCTGCTTTATTGGTGAGGTCTTAGGGGGTCTCTGTACTTCTGCTTTAGGTTGTGTTGAAGATTGTTGGCGTGTGTCTGGCTTATCCTGGGTTGACTGATTGACTGTGGTTATAGGTCTCTTGCTTATCCCACAACTCTCTGCGGGGTTCCATGTGGAGCCTCCATGGTAGGTCTGGGGTGGCTCATCTTTTTCCAAGATGTCAGCTGTTGGCCTGCAGTTTGTTGGTGAGGTTGGAAAGGCCACAGCTCTCTCGCTGCCTTCTGAAAAACACAAACAGAATCTCCATAGGAGAGTGAGATCAGTGTAGGCTAACTGAGATACGCATTTCTGAATTGGCTAGATTCTATTGTTAGTAGCCTCTTTGTAAATCACTTGTAAAGTGAATTTCTCTTTGGGGGTCCCAAGATTTTGGTTCCCAGTGCATTTCACCCCGAGTCCCCAGCTCCAACTTATAATGTTTTGGTACTAGTTTTTGTGCATGTTCATGTGTGTGGGTGCATATGTGTGTGTGTATGCATATGGGGGGCCAGACGTTGATCTTGGAATCATCAGAAATGATTTTAACAATCAGGAATGTTGTCCACCTTTTTTTTTTTTTTTTTTTTTTGAGTAGGGGCTTCATTGGCCTGAAGCCTGCCAAGTGGGCTAGAATGGCTGGCCAGCGAGTCTCAGGGATTTGCCTGCTGCGTCTTCAGGGCTGGGATTAGAGGCGCATGCCACCACATACATTTTTTTTTTATAAAATTGTGGATTCTAGAGAAGGCCGCACAGCAGGCACTTTACTAAGTTATCTCACTAGTCTTGATACTGGTTTTAAATGGAACATAGCAGCATTTCATACTAGCATATCAGGAGTAATTTATTCAGTTTTTTCATGCTGGTCATTTGGTTGTTTCTAGTGTTTCACTACTATAAAAATATAGATTTGATATTCTTTTTAAAAAATATTTTTATTTATTTGCAAGCAGAAAGATATAGACAGAAAGAAAGAGAGGGAGAGAGAGAATGGCACTGGAAACGAATTCCAGATACATGCACCACTTTGTGCATCTTGCTTTTCTTGAGTACTGGGGAATTAAACCTGGGTCATTAGTATTTTGTAGGCAAGCACCTTAACTGCTAAGCTATCTCTGGAGCCCTAGGTTTAATATTCTTATAGATAAGTCTATATCTATATATCTATATATATACACACACGCTTGAATTTTCTTTTAATACACATTTCTAGTTAGGGACCAGCTGGGTCCAAGTGTCTATGCACATTTCAAAGACTCTGGAAAATTGTCTTCCAGAAAGGGTATACTCACTTCATTGATGCTTGTGCTGTCAAATTTCTAGAAAGGCTTTAGTTGTGGGGCATAATGTCTAGAATACCCAATACTGGCTCTTGTTTGAACCCAACAAGAAAAACACAACGTGCTGTGAGGGAACAAATCCCCAGTGTCTGGTACAGTATGATATCCACCTCTTTCCTTAGAATCTTGACAATGTGCCTGGTTTTCTTCTGACATATGAATTTGGTTGTCAGGAGAACACATTTCACTTTGGAAAGGGATTAGTCAAAATTGGTTTGCAACTGTTCTCTAACCTCCCAACTTGCCCAAAGAGAAAGTTTCTTTTCATTTCCTTGTATCATTGTATGTAGGAAGGTATGAAAGCCTTCACATTTGCTATGGTCTGCATGTTGGAACCTGAGATTCAATGTGACATATCAAGAAGTGGGATCCTTCAGGAGGTGATTAAGCCAGGAGGGTTCCACCTTCATTGATAGAATTTGTGTCCTTATAAAGTGATATGAAGGAACTATGTAGGTCCTTTTGTCCTTCTGAGGAGGCCTCACCTTGAGAGTAGAGAGCAGACCTCGCTGAAGGTGCTGAGACCTCCCTCCATCTGGACTTTCAGCTGCTAGAACTTTGAGAAGAACATTTTCATTCCTATCAATGACTCAGTCTAGGATATTTTTGTATAGCAATTGGAGTAGACTAAGATAGTGTCCACACATGGACGATGGTGCTCCAGAGGTCCACTGGGGTGTGAATGTGGGAGCTTTGCTGTTGGGCCAGGCCGAGAGGGACAAGGCTGCAAGTCATGCCCCCCTGGCTTTAACTCCCACAGAGGCCTGCCTGCCCTCTGCTCAGGATTCCTCGGCTGGCTACCTTTCCACATCATGAGCTGAGAAACATTTCAACTCCATAGCAACAGAAAGCTTCGAGGAGCAGAAAATTTTTATTTAAAAGAAACATTTTAAACATAAACTATATTCCGGATACATAAAACCTTTTGGTTTAATCAATAGCATTAACAGATACCAGAAGCTTCACCTGAGATTCAGAGACACCAGCTAAAATATTGTGCTCAGAGATCTGTTTTCTCTGAACTCCACAACCCCCAGTGACTTGTGGCTCTGAGGCATGCATTCTAACCACGGTCATGGCCACAAGACTATAAAATTGCTATTTTAGGGTGTTTTGATCTGAGGGTCTTTCTGTACTCAACCACGCTATTCCTCCTTGTCACAAAGTGAGAAAAAAATGTATGCTCTATTCACTTCCCACAACTCCCCTAAGGGTTCGCATTCAATACTTGTTTTAGGAGGCATGTTGAAAGTATATTAGAAAACTATTTTACACCCCCCCAAAAATCCTGTTTAAGACCACACATTAAATTTATAAAACCGATTAGTGAGTGGCTTGCCAACTTAATTAGTAAGATAAAATATTTGCACTCAAATATTCACTTCTTTGCCTCAATTTCATCCAAATTTAATAATTTGGGATTTTAAAATCTTAATTTTTTTATTGAGAACATTATTATTTGAACATACTACTAATTGGCTAAAAATCTTTTTTATTTTTAATTTATTTTTATTTAAAAAATTTTTTTATTGTCCATAATGAGTTACATTATTTAGTGGGCCAACAATGAGGTGTTTACCCCAATTCCCTGATGCCCCCCTCCCCCATCCCCAATCAGCTGGATATCCTCCTCTGTGGGCCGTCTGGATCAGTCCTTGTGGCAGGGGACCATGGATAAAAAAATCTTTTTTTAAAATTTTTATTAAATATATATTTATTGTCCATATCTTTTTTTTAAAATCAAAGTCAAAATAAAACTGTTCTGGTGCTGGAGAGATTGCTCAGTGGTTAAGGTGCTTGCCTGAAAGGCTAACAACCCAGGTTTGATTCTCCAGTACCCACGTAAATTAGTGCATGCCTCTGGAGTTCACTTGCAGCAGCTGGAGGCCCCCTCTGCCTGCAAATAAATAATAAATATTAAAAAGAAACCAAAACTGTTCTCTATATGACTTTATTCACTGAATTAATTACTTTTCTTGAATTGCTTCACCCAGAGTACCTGAAAAGAAGCAGTTTAAAAAGAATAAGGATACAATATGGGAGCGATTGACAGGGAGGCTACTAAAAATAGAATCTAGGTAATCCAGAATGGTGTATATTTGTTAACCTACACTGACCTCACTCTCCGATGGAGATTATGTTTGTGTTTTTCAGGATGCAGTAAGAGAGCTGGGGCCCACCTAACCCTACCAACAGACCATAGGCCAATAGCTGAGATTCTGGCAAGAGAGGAGCCACCATAGTCATATCATGGAGGATCCATATGGAACCCCGCAGAGAATGTCTGGATGAACAAGGGACCCACAGCCACAGCCATTCAATCAACACAGGATAAGCCAGTGAGACAGAAACCAATGATTTTTGACACAAAGACCCCCTAAGCTCACAACATTAAAGCAGCCTTAATACTCACCCACCACGACTCAGGGAACTGAACAGAAGAAGGGGCGGAAAGATTGATAGAGCCTTGGTGTGGAAGACTATCCAGAGGCATGGCACCCCTCAGTAACAACATACTAGGGCCAGGAGAACCTGGCCGAATACTAGGCTATCCATGGTCCCCTGTCACAAGGACTGATCCAGAAGACCCACAGAGGAGGATATCCAGCTGGTTGGGGGAGGGGGAGGGGGAGCATTGGAGAATTGGGGATAACTCATTGTTTGCCCACTAAATAATGTAACTCATTATGGACAATAAAAAAAAAAAAGAAAAAGAATAAGGCTTATTTTGAGTCACTCTTCCAGGGTATACACCCATCATGGTTGGGAAGGCATGGAGAGAAAGAGAGAGAGAGAGAGAGAGAGAGAGAGAGAGAGAGAGAGAGAGAGAGAGAGAGAGGAAGAGAAAAGAGTGAGAGTAAACAGAATCTCAAGACCCGCCCTTTTGACCCAATTCTGTCCCTGGGCTTCACCCTCCAAAATTCCACGACCAGCTGGGGATCAAGTGTTCCAACACATGAGCCTATAGGGGGACATTTCTCAGTCAAATAACAACAGTGAGCAGTCAGTCCTTGTGTGTGTGTGTGTGTGTGTGTGTGTGTGTGTGTGTGTGTGTGTGTTCAAATCTACTTTTAAAGATACTTTTCTCTTGGTCTCCAATATTATTAAATGTAAGTTATTTTTTCAGACCACGAAGCACACTTTTTGCTTCTGAAAACGTAACCATCAACAAACATCAGCAGTAGGTTAAGCCCTGCTCATGTCCCCTTGCTGACAACCTGTCTTTCTGCACCCCAAGAGTGATCTAAATTTTCCCTGTTTTTGGAGCAGATAGGCAAACACCCCCCCCCCAACAAAAACCAAAAAACAACAGTGCTTGGATGCCCAAGCATGGGTACTTTAGTAGAAGCATATTTCCAGGGTTCAGGTTATGTTTCCCTGAGTGTTGATGGTGTGTGTAAACCCAAGTAAATAACGTGAAGAGAAGACACCACATAGATGCCCTTCATGGGAGCCATCACCTGAGAGGGAGTTGGTTTTCTCCTGATGCCCACTGGCCTGTGCCCTCTGCGGGAAGCCATGTGTGAAGGGTTCTCTCCAAGCCACACTGCTGCCAGGGGAATCGTCGTAAAGCCGTCTGCCAGGAGGAATGTGAGAGCAAATGACAAACGGTACCTGACTCCAGGGGAAAATAGACTTTGGGAAGCTTTTAATGCCAAGTTTTATAATGTTTAGGATGAAATACTGCTTCAGTTGTCTCGTGAGGATGGAAACGACCTCGGGTCCGTTTAACAAAGCATTTTCCAGCAGAAGAGAACATGCTTGAATAGAAAAAGAAAATAACCCAGTATTTAAAGCTTAAAGAGGGTTTCCTTTGCTACCTATTCCTGTCTCTCCTCTTTCTTCCTCCACTCCCATTCTATAACTCCCGGCCACCTTCACTGAAAAAAAAAATAGCTTTATGGATTTTTCTGAGTTGGTGAGAGCGAATGTTCTGCCCCATTGCACTCAAAAGTACTTTCATGATTGTCAGACTTTGCATCCTACTTTATTATTGGTCTTTTTTTTTTGATTAGAAAACATGGGTACCGTTTCTTTGTCTAACGAGCCCTCCTTTCTTACCTTCCCTTTTCTTTTCACGCCATCCTTCTTGTTCTCATTGTTACTGTCTTCGTTCAGTTCGCTTTCAGCCTGGAAGAATGCTGCCATTTCTCAGTGTTTTCATCGAGATGAGAAAGAGTTTCCTTAAGAAGATTCATATGACTTGGAATATAATCCAGGGATGGATGAAGGCATTAAAGATACCTACCTCCCAGGTGTCCCCCTTGAAGACTCCTGGTGATTGCTTGGGGGTGGAAATGAACCCCACCTCTGCAGGCTGAAGACCCTATATTACCATTTGAGTTGCTACATTTAATTTAATCCAATCCCTTAATTTAAATGAGGACTGACATTCCTAGGATCTCCTCACTCTTGTGGTATGTCTGGATATAGGTTTGCAGTGCTCCACTGTGAGATCATTTTGACAGAAAAGTTTGTACAAAATGATGTAAGACTGGATGTAAAGTAATTTCCTACTCCTAATTGTATGAAGATTTGACCTGCATGGTTAGGAAATGATACTTTAATTAGTCTGTCTCTTTTTTTTTTCTGCTTCTCCATTATATTATATGTTTCAGAATTGAGGTCTTTTTATGTCCTTTGTTTTTTTTCTTATGTCTCAGAAATCAATATGATAAAGGGAGCAGAGAAAGAATAAATATTATTGATTAAGACTTCATCAATAATGAGGCTACATTGGCCATTCATTATTCAACTTTTTTTCTTTTTCTTCCTTTTAAAAAATAGGTTACCTTGGTACATGAATTGACTTGATATTATTTTTCTCTGTTTGGGATTTTCTGTTGACATGTGGAGAAGAACCTGTTTGATGTGTTCAGTGGAGAAAAAAAGTGGCTTAAGAAGAAAGAAAAATCATGTCTTAAAGCTTCTTTCAGAGTGTTCCAGAATCTTCTTCCCTGGGGTGCTGATGTGGCTCAGGGTGGTGACCCTGAAATTAGAGCAGATTAGGTTTTCTTGGCTTCAATCAACTTTTATATGATCCGAATGTAAAAAAGCAACTCAATTTGAAGGCAAGATAACTGAGAAGCCAGCTTTTAGTGGCTGTCTATACAGAGCAGTACTGTCAGAAGAGTCGTTTTTAATGGAGTTTAGACTTTCCATTGTGAAAGAAGACATGCTCAGCACGTCAACTTGGAAACACAAAATGAAGACAGTGAAAATTCTGCCCACATTGAAGCCACCTGAAGATAAGGAGGGTAAGGCTTACAGTTGGTATTTACCATGCCCTTTAAATATCTGCATACATGTCCTGTGTGTGTATACAAGTGTATGTTTATACTAATGCTTTTAAAAATATTTTGTTTATTTGCAAGGGGAGAGAGAAAGAGAGAGAAAAAAAGAGAGAAAGAGAGAAAGAGAGAGAGAGAAAGGGAGAGAGAGAGAATATGGTGTCGTCAGGAACTCTCGCCACTGCAAACAGACTCCAGATGCATGTGCCACTTTGTGCATCTGGCTTTACATGGATACTGGAGACTTGAACTTGGGTTGTTAGGCTTTGCAGGTGAACACCTTAACCACTGAGCAATCTCTCCAGCTCCTGTAATAATGCTTGCAACACTATGATTTTCATACTTGTACACAAAATTAATTATCGTGTATGTGTGAGAGTGTGATGTGTGTGTATGTGTGATGTGTGAGAGTTTGATGTGTGTGTAGTATGTGTGATGTGTGTGTGAGTGTGTGTGTGTGAGTGTGTGATGTGTGTTGTGTGTGTGATGTGTGTGTGGTGTGTGTGTGTGTGAGTGTGTGTGTGATGTGTGTGAGTGTGTGTTGTGTGGGTGAGATGTGTGTGAGTGTGATGTGTGTGAGTGTGTGTTGTGTGTGTGTGAGTGTGGGCACACTGGGCCACAGTGTGCACGTGGAGGTGAGAGGAAGGCAATTCCCAGCATCTCTCCTCACCTTTCGTTTTCTTTGTGGCAGGGTCTCTTGTCCACACCACAAATGCCAGGCCTGCCCGCCAGCCCATGAACTTCCAGAATTCTTCACCTCACATCTTGCTGTAGGAGGGCTGGGACTGCAGATGTGTGCTGCTTCATGTGAGTTCTGGGGATCTGAGTTCAGGACACCAGAATTGTGCACAAGTGCTTTACCCACTGGGAAATTTCCCCAGCCTTAGAACCAGTGTTTTTGTGGCTTCATAACACAACATTGAATTTCTACCCTGTAACTTCTGCAACGCAATTGATGGATTCAAAAATTGGTGCTATCCAATTTTTCATGATCTTTCTATTAAAAATTTTTAATATTTTTATTCATTTGCAAGGAGAGAGAGACAGACAGACACACACAGAGACAGGAAGAGAGAGAGAGAGAAGGAGGGAGGAAAGAGGGAGGGAGAAAGGGAGAGATAATGGGAACAGGTATGGTCAGTGCTGCTGCAAATAAACTCCAGAAACATGTGCCACTCTGTGCATCTGGCTTTATGTGGGTACTGGAGAATGGAACCCAGGCCATCCAGCTTTGCAAGCAAATCTCTTTAAATTACTGAGCCATCTTATTTTATTTTTGAGGCAAAATCTCAGGTATCTCTGGATGCCTTTTAACTGATTATGTAGCTGAAGATGACCTTGAATTTCTGATCCTTTTGCCTTTGGTTCCCAAGTGTGAGGAATATAGGCCTGAGCCTCCACACCTGGCTTACATTTTATGGGGGTTGGAACCCAAGGCATCACATTAGGCAAACTTTCTACCAACTGAGCTGTATCGCCCATCTGTCAGTTTTTTTCATTATCTTATGGAATGTTCTAGTGAGCCTTTTTGAACTCTTTTAGTGATTTCGATTAATTTCTTAGCGTAGGTTATGCAAAGTGAATGTTTTTAAGGTTCATAATTTTGTTAATTGTAAAAATGTTTTCTGTATTTGACTGTTTTTTTCCATTCATCTTTATCAGTGGAGAATCTCTTTCATTAAAAGGATACTGATTTTATAGACAAAATTGCATTTTATTTTAATTCTAGAGAGGCTGAAAAATTTCCCATGCTCATTCTTACTCTTTGGTTGACTGTCTTCTCCTGAATTATTTATGTGTAGTTCTGACCACTGATTTATTCAACCTTTGTGCTCTACACGTTTTTTTTCTTTTTTTAAAAAATATTTTATTTATTCATTTTCAATCAGAGAAATAGAGAGAGAGAGAGAGAGAGAGAGAGAGAGAGAGAGAGAGAGAGAGAGAGAGAGAGAGAGAGAGAGAGCACGAGCACCGGGGCCACCACCTTGTGGGTCTGGCATATGTGGGTACTGGGGAATTGAACCTGGGGCCTTAGGCACTGGAGGCAAGTGCCTTAACCACTGAGCCATTTCTCCAGCCCTCTACATGTTTATAGAATTGATTTGGTAGTCTTTGTAGCCATGTTGAACATTTATTTTTGTTACATACCCCACTTATATATATATAATTCCCTCTTTTGTTTATTATACTCTGTTTTTTCAAATTTCATAGAGCAAAGTAATAATTTAACTTTCTTCATAATAAAAAAAATCCCAGGTTCATCTTAAAATTTTATCTTCCTACAATTCCCTGATGGTAATGGTCTCATTAACCATGTAGAAACATTGTTCTTAGTGATAGCATGCATATTCCTAAGTTTCATGCTAAGATCCTTTTTCTCTTCATAGTTCTGTGGTAGTTATCTATAAATAAAAGCAAACATGAGTTAATTCTTTTAAAAAAGAAATTTATCTTCCTGTTCAAATCTTGTCCTCTAATCTTCCTCCCCTCTGAGCAACTAAAGTTAGAGAGAGAGAGAGAGAGAGAGAGAGAGAGAGAGAGAGAGAGAGAGAGAGAGAGAGAATGGAGGCTGGAAAGACGGCTCAACAATTGCTGAGCACTTGCTTGCAAAGCTTGCCGGCCTAGGTTTGAGTTCCCAGTAATCATGTAAAGTCACATACACAAAGTGGTGCAGGTGGTGTGTCTTTCTCTTTCTCTCTCTGTTTCTGTCTGTGTCTTTCTCCTAGTCAGGTGTCTCGTTCCAGAAACTAGGATATAACTACTACACCCTATGTAGCACAGGCTGGCCACAAATTTTTTCCTAGAATTCCCAAATACTGAGATTATAGGCACAGTCCATTGTGTGCAACAATAAACATCGTTTAAAAAACTTTTATTCCCACCTCCATACATATACATGATGTTCCCTGATCACAATCCCCTCCCATTCTCCCCCCCTCCTGTAGCCATGAACATATTTTATGGAAAATAAAGAATCTTGTGCAATTCTTGAAAATCTTTTATCCTTTTTTGTCTTGTGATTTAACCTTCTATTTCCTCTACTGTGTAGTCTATGATTCAAAATGTTATATCTGAAGATATTAGCTCTAGAACAAATGTTTCTTAATGTGGTGTCCCTTTCCCCCCGAGGGACAGTTAACAATGTCAGGAGGGGTTTCTGTTCCCACAACCGAGTGTGGGAGGGCATGCTGTTGGGGAGTAGTACTTGCAAGCTCAGGATACCATTAAACATCTTACAGCTTATGGGGACCCCCGCCCCCAACAAATAGCTATTCAGTGGGAAATGTCAGCAGTGTGGAGAAACCCTGCCGCCCAGTTGACACCAGTCAAAAGGATGATTTCTAGTGCATAAGTTGGAGAGGAATTTCACATGAGATAAGCTAGATCTCCCCCCCTCTCTCTTTCTGTTTCCTTCTGAGAGTCCATTATTTTCCACTTTGTTTTCCTCAAGCATCTTAATGGATTGCTTTTATTCCTCTCAGGAAGCTGGCCAGCCTAGGGAAGTGTGTGCAGGGCTGGGATGTGGTTGGCCCTCCTTCCTCTGCTAATTTTCCTGTAGTTGAAACCCAACCATGGTCAACTCCAGGACATGCCTGAGTTCTGCTTTCCTGTTTTCTATTCCTTTCTTGCTTGGAGTTGATAACCTGGAAATCATACTAAAAACTGTGACTAGGTCAAGGAATGGTGAATTCTAGACCAGCCTGGGCTGCATATTGAAACCCTGTGTGAAAAACAAAACAACAGACTGTGGTTACACTGTGAGTGAGGCTTGGAGGTACATCATGGCATGTGATAGGCTAAAAGTTTTGTCTCAGTCAAGTTCTTTCAGGAGACAACCTGTAATACAATTTGGAGGTCACAGGTAATACAAAATCAAGAGATAATAATGAAATTAGGAAGAATTAGTGCAGGGGTTGCTGCAGACTATAGGGCAACATCTATGCTGTTCTGTATTCCCAGAATAGAGCATTTTATTTTATTTTATTTATGGGTACCCCCTACTGTATAGAATGCTCATCCATGGAATGTAAAAGAATAACCACCCAGCCATCAAACAAGCACACTAACAAAATAATTTTTTCTTTAGAGCCAAGAAAATTTGGAGCCCAGCTTTAAATAAGGTTAAGCAAATTTAAATCAAATTATATTGGACTTTTTTATTGTAATACTTCCAGAATATTCAGTTATGATACTGATTTTTTTAAACTAGGAATCATGAAGAAGGCAGTATTAATTAATGTTAGTTGCTGTGACAAAACATCTGACAGAGCAAGTTAAGGGAGGAAGGGCTTATTTTGGCCCACACTTCATGGTGGGAAAGGCATGGTGGAGAGCCTTCGTCTATGGCAGGAGAGTGTGGGGCTGGTTACAGCATGGTGGCAAACAAGAAGGAGAGATCTTGGTCTGGAACCAAGGACAGATGTCACCTTCCAGGTCTGCCTCTAATGACCCACTTCTGTTAGATCCACCCATGGCCAAAAGTTTCACAACCTCCCCCACTGGGGACCAAGTGTTCAAACACATGAACTCATGAGGAGCATTTCAGATTCTTCTGCACGTAATCTGTTTGGGAGGCCATGGATTTTTCTTGGGGTGTCTTACAGAGTTACCGTGCAAAGATTTGAACAGAAATTGAGTTACAGAGTGTGTGGGGGAAACCTGGCTGCCTCCTGTGCTATCCATAACCCACTATCCCATAGATTGATCCAGTATGCCCACCAAGGAGGATACCCAATGGATTAGGGACAGGGAGGAGGGAAATGGGGTTACCCA
Source organism: Zapus hudsonius (assembly GCA_004024765.1). Lineage (NCBI taxonomy): Eukaryota > Metazoa > Chordata > Mammalia > Rodentia > Dipodidae > Zapus > Zapus hudsonius. Next base: position 12,046 of record PVHP010023591.1, read on the forward strand.
CACAATATTTGCTCATACAATGTATCTATCTAATTTTGGATAATAAAGATCAGTAAAAAAAATTTCCAGGCTCTCCACCCTTACCGACTTGTCTGGGTGGGAGCATGGCGTCTGTAAGCAGCTTTCTAGGTGACTTCACTGTACAGGTGAGGTGAGGACCTCTACCTGAGTGGAACATGCTTAGGAAGAGCCCACAGAGATACCGTAGAACACCGTTTGCCAATTAGTCAGTTGATTGGGGTCAACTGAGTTCCTGTTAAAATTTGCTTTCAGGTCTCTCTGTTGGAGCTTGTGATTTAATCAATGAAGTAGGCTCCAGGAACACGTGTGCTCAGCAAGCCCTTTGGATGATGCCTATGCCAGGAAGGTCTGTGAATGACCCCTTGTTGCAGTCAGCTCCATGTTGCTGAGACAAATATCCAGCCAGACACAGTTTATGGGAAGAAGGGATTTATTTCAGGTTTACAAAGTCCAGAACACTATCAATGATGGGAGAAGCTGCTTACTTCCACAGATCTAAGCAGAGAGAAACCACTGCAGCCAGCAGACACCAACACCAGTAAGTAGGAACCATCAGAACTCAAAAATGCTCTCACCACACCTTTGGTCTGGAATCAAGATCAGCCCCCAAACATACCTTAGGGCTGGAGCCCAGGACCCACCCCCAGTGACACCTCCTCTAGCAGGCTGCTGGAGACTTAAGTAGGAAGAACCTTAGTCAAAATTTGGGATAACAACTCATGGTTTGCCCACTAAATAATGTAACTCATTATGGACAATAAATTTATATTTTAAAAAAATACCTGAGACTTTGGGGGACATGCATTTACATTCAAACCACCACACACCACTGTTCTCTAGTCTTCAATATTGGTGCCGTAAGACAAGGAGAGTGTGGCTGGTGATTGACCTCACTTTAGTGCCTTTCAAATCTGGGTTCCCTGCAGATCCTTTATTCTGTGTGTGTAGATCCAGAAGACAACCTCAGATGGTGTTGCTCCGGTACTGTCCACCTTCTTTTTGAGACAGAGTGTCTCACAGGCCTGGAACCCTCTAAGTAGGCTAAATTGGCTGGCAGGGAACCCCAGGGTTTCATGTGTTTCTTCTTTCTCAGCACTGGGATTACAAACTTGCATCATCATGTCTGGTTTGTATTTTTTAAAAAACTGTAGGTATTGGGGCTCACACTCAGGTCCTCATGCGTGGGAAGTGTGGTGGTGTGAATGGGGAGTGTCCCCTATAGACTCATGTGTTCCAATATGGGAATCCAATGGCTGATTCCCATTTGGTGGTACTGTTTGAGAAGTTTGTGGAAACTTTGGGAGGTGGAGCATTGCTAGAGACTGGGGTGTTGTAACTGGGGACAAGCCCTGGGGTTTTATTGCCCAGCTCCATTCACTTCACTCCCCTAGCTCTCTCCTGCTGTTTCCTCTCTGCTGACATGATGGTGTGAGCTAACTTCCCGTTCCTGTTATGACAATCTTCCCCTTGAAATTGTCAGGCAAAACAAACCATTTCCTTCCATAGCTGCTTCTGCTAGAGTATTTCATCCCAGCAACAGGAAAGTAACACTGCAGGAGGCAAGCAGTTTAGGAAGCATTTCTTTCTTTCTTGTTTTAAATGAGTGGGCACACCCATAAAGGATTTCTCAATGTTTAGCAGTCCCGTTGTTCCCCTTTCCTTCCAGCCTTTTGTGTCCCCAAGAGATAGCTGGTTGCAAAGGGGTTTTAGAGACTAAACACTCGGTGAGTCTGGAGGATTGAGGGGTAAGTAGGGAGGATGGGGGAGAAAGAGAGAAACATCTCAGAGTGTAGTAGGAAGTGGAAGTCTGGGTTGTTTGAGAAAGACCTGATTGAAGACAGAGCTTTCATAACTGCCCTAAGTCAAAAGCCATGCTCAGTGCCCTTGGACTCTGCGGGCTATCCTGAGTTTAGAGGTGAACTTCAAATTGGGCAGGATCATGCGGCAGTTGTTATTACAACCCATGCTAAAATGTTGCATTAATCCTGTTGATGCTTTTTATCTGATTTTCTTCTAGACTTTTAAAGCCCAATTCGGCAATTATTTTAAGGAGAGGTCAAGCAGGCTGAAACTACAAAAGATTATTGCTGTTTTGGTTAAAACTATGAGCAGCTGTTATCAGCTAAGTGGTAGGTTTGACTCTAAGTGAACTGAAGAGTCAGAAAACATTTATGATCGGACAAGTCCCTTCAGGGAACAACAGATAGTTTCATATTGTAAGGGGAAGAAGAACTCCTTCTCCTGCCTGGTCTGTCTATAAGAGGCTCTCCCATTCAAGTCCTAACCAGGCCTGACTCTGCTTAGCTTCCAAGATCAGACGAGATTGGGCACATTTAGTATGGCCATGGATTAAGAAAAGACCTCCTAAGGGATCTTCTACATGGAGACTTCTGGTCCATGTTCATGCAGCCATTTCTTAGCTACCTGTCTGCTAGGTAATGGGTATGTCACAATGAAAGGCTGAGTTACCAGCATAAACAGGTATGTCAGAAGTACCTATACCTCAAATCTTTGCCAAGTGAGAGCTGCCATATTCTGTATCCTGACTCCCTACCCTTCTTTTGTGAAGCTGATAAGACTTGAAAGAACCAAGGGCATTTGTTCACAGGCCAGCCAGGAAATAAGATACTAGTGAGAGGAGACAGTCTCTTAGCACTCCATCACTACAACAAAATACCAGAGATAGTTAACTTATAAAGAGAAAAGGCTGATTTTTTTTTTTTTTTGATTCACAGTTTGGGAGGGTCTAGACCATGATTCACAGGGCCTGTCGGCAAGCAGCCCATTGATAGCAGAAGTATGTGGTGAAACAAATTCATATATCATTAGCCAGGGAGCAAAGAGAAAGAGGAAGGGGCCAAGCTCTCCCAGTTCCATGTGAGGATCTACCTCTGTGGTAGTTTCAATTCCCCCAGTAGACTCAGGAGTTTTATTAAAGCTTGTCTCCAGCTGTCTGGCAGGAAGAGGTGTCACTGGGGATGGATCTGATTTCTAGCCTAAAGGTCTACAGAGTGCCTGAGCTCTGTCTGGGGTCCCCTGCTGTTTGTGGCCCAGCCAGCTTGCTTTTGGTGGTGCTGTTTTTTTTTTCTCTCTCTCTCTGCTTCAATCTGTGAAAGGGGTCCAGCCTCTCTCACCATTATGAGACTTCCACTGGATCTGTAAGCTTCAAATAAATCTCTTCTTCCTCAAAACTGTGTCTGTTTAGAAGTTCATCCCAGCAACACGAAACTGACTACAACAACCCCTAATGACTAACGACCTTCCACTAGGTCTACCTCTTACAGATTGCACCACTTCCTAATAGGACTGTGGTGGTTGGGTTGTAAAATGTTCCCCATAGAATCATGTGTTTTGAAACTGGTTCCCATCTGGTAGAAATTTGGGCAAGTTGTGGGGTCTTTGGCAGGTCTACTTGCTGGAGGAAGTGGTTGCTGGGGCAAGCCTTGGGATTTATTAGTCCAACCGCTCTGGGTATAGCTAGCTCACTCTTGCTGCTTCCTCCCAGCTGATGTGACAAGAGGTAACATCCCAGTGGTCTGCTCTACTATTCCTTCTCCACCATGCTGAAGTATTATCTGGAGGACCAAGTCTTTAATAGGCCTTGGGGGAGGGCATTCAGCCTCCAGATGATAACAAGAACTCCATCTTTTTTTCAGGACCTGAGGAGCCACTAAGCACTGGAATGGCCTTGTGGACTGAGCTGCATGAGGGGAGGAAGAGGATGACAGAGGGGGGATCAGACAGGAGCAATGATGCTGTGACTTTAGGGTGTCTGTGGCAGAGGTGGAAAGAAGGGCTTCAGTTCCTGATGTCTTTTGTGACCCTGCTCTTATGAAGCTCCTGTGTGTCCCACTCAACTCGGCCTGGCTTCTTTTCAGAGAAGACAGGGTGGCAGCAGAAAGCTCACGGTTACCAACTGGTGTTAAATGCTGTGAAAGAGGAGGTACCGGGTGCTACAGGAGGATGTGGGGTGTGCGACATTGGGATTGAGGCAGGAGGGAGGATTTCTGGAGGACATGGTATCTAGGGTGCGAATGGGGGGTGTGGAAGATGCCTTAGACAAAGGGAGCTGGAAAAGACAGAGACTTGAGGAAGAAATCATGAGAATTAAAGGTGATGAGGGGATAGGGGAGATGGCATTGTGGGTTAAATGCCTGCCACAAAAGCACTGATCTGAGTTTGGATCCCAGCACCCATATAAAGTGTTATAAAGTGTTGGACATGATGGCATTCACCTATAATCTCAGTGCTGTGGAGGTGGAGACAGCAGGGTCCCTAGGGCTTGCTGGATAGCTTGTCTAGCTCATGGAAATACCTGCCCTGCAGGTGGCCAGGACCATCCCCAGGGATGAGGACCTGGGTGGAACAGAAGTGGAAGAGGGGAAGCCAGCAAGAGCTTCCTTCTGGGTGAACACATATACAGCTGCTGGCATCGGCTGCAGAGGGCACCGGCCTCTTCAGCCTTTTCAACAGGAACTCACACCAGTGACTTTCCAAGGCTCTTCCAGGCTTAGTGTTGGAGGGGCTGCATTGTTGGTCACCCTTGTTCTAGCAGCTTCTTGGGTGGAACCAATGCTGGCTGCTTTTTGGTGTTTGCTGGTTGATGGTGACTTTTCTCTCTTTTTGGATTTATGAATGGGAGCCAGTTTCTTCCACCATTGATGAAACTTTCCCTGGATCTGTAAGCTTGAAATAAATCCCTTCTTCCCATCATCCCAGCAACATGGAGCATGTGGTCTTTGGGATGGGCATGGTGTTCTCAGAGTGTAGGAGGCAAGCCGACCTGGGTAGACAAACTCTACTGACTTCCTGCATTCGCTACATCCTGTCTGCCAGAGTTCAAGCAAATATCAATAGCCAATGTGTCAAGAAATGACTGAGAAGCACTTGCAGTGGTACAAACTTTTATGAGATGGAGTCATTTTTCTTGCTATTTGTTTTGGGCCTAAGTTACATGTATTTTCTCCTTTTCTGGCCTGTCCCCACTCCCTTCTCCATGGTTCAGCCTGTGGGAAGAAACCCAGAGCCCAGGCTGTATAGATCTTTGGGGGCCTGGGCATTCTGATTTATCATTTAGGTTACATACCTCATACTTTGCATAGGACCTTGGCCTCTCACTGACAACGGTGTGAGGATTTTTTTTTTGAGGCTGTAGCCAATTTACAGTAATTAATGTGCTAAGGACAGCAGCTGTAGCAGTCATTAATTCCTTAATCTAGGAGTGGAGGGAGAAATGGATTAGTTAGAGATAAATATAGCTTCTAGCATTTTATCCTGAGTACAAACCCTTTAAAAACAGTGTGTTTCTTCTATATTGTGGGGGTGGTAGGAAGATGAGAGTCTTCTTTTTTCCTTGAGGAATTATTCCTGCAAGAAGGAAGGAGTGGGGGTAAAGTGAAAAGGAATTTTATTTAAAATAGAGAAAAGGGCTCACCCTCCACCCAATGGAGGCTGCTGGCTCCCAGAACCCCAAGACCTCTGGGTGAAGGATCACCATTTGAACTTCCAGGACTGCTTCATGTGAGCATCAAATCTCTGCCACACAGAGGGGAGAGAGAGAGAGAGAGAGAGAGAGAGAGAGAGAGAGAGAGAGAGAGAGAGAGAGAGAGAGAGAGAGAGAGAGAGAGAGATCTCAACAAATAAACCAACCAGTTTCTCTTCTGTGGAGCAAGCCATTTGTTTTAAAATGAGATGAGAGGTGACTCAAAGGCGTTAATGGAAATCTTTGCAAACACAGGCTGAAAGTTTCTTCAATCCAAACAGTCACTCAGCCATAAATATGTGTGGGTTATTTAGATGCTTCCAGAGGTTACTCGAAAATTGCCTATTTTTCCACAAAGAAGTGAGCTGTTTATTGCTTCAAAGCGTGCCTCCGAGTGAATGCTTTTCTTCATCAGAGAAGGGAAAAATACTGAAATAGACGAAATGCTGGGAAGAGGGTTGACTGGTGGGCAGGGAGGTGCCCTGAGTGGGTTTTTAGGATGGCTTCAGAAAAAAAAAAAGCTTCTTCCAAGTCTTGGAATGGAGGGTAGAGCAGGCGATATTGTTCTCCTGTGGCATGAGCAAGTGTTGGTCTCTTAGTAAGTCACATAAAAGGCCACCATGAGGCGGGCTGTGGGGCAGAGAAGGGGCCTTTGTTGAGGAGTTCAGTTTCTATAACAGAGACCCCTGAGGGCCGCAGAATAATGCTTCTTGAGCACCTGCTGACTGGTTCCTTACCATGAAAGAGCTCTGGCTAGAATCTCATCAATTCATAATGGAGGGAGTGGGAGGTAGCTATTGTATGATTATAAAGAAAAAGGAGCCGATTTTATTATGATTATTGCATGTGTGTGTATGATATATGTGTTCATGTGTATGAGTGTGGGGACACATGTGCCCTGCTGCGTACCTGGAGGTCAGGGGACAGCCTCGAGTGCTGGTTCTTGCCTCCCACCAAGAGTCAGGGTTCTCTTGTCTTCACTGCCCTTCTTGTCCTAGACATGCTGGGATCCTTATGTCATATGTCTTGGCTTTACTTGGGTTCTGGGGATCTGAATTTGGGTCATTAGGCTTGCACGACAAGTACTCCTTGGCTACCTGTTTTTTTCCTTTGGGCGATTTAGGGTATTTTCTGACCAGTTAGCTAAGTTTATACTGGATGCCAATAATATAGAGGCTGGTGTTTTATAGCTCAGATACAACCTCTTGTGGATTGTTGGGATGGCTATAATCTGAACTGAGTCTATGTCAAGGCAGGTTTGACCTAAGGACTGAGTTGCTGTGATTGTCACTCTTGTTTCTGTAGCGGGACAGTCTAGAAAACCCTTTCCATGAGCTGCTTTATGTGGGGACATAAAAAGAGATGGAAGGCTAGAGACAAGCAGTGGGCAAAGTGCTTGTCCTGAAAGTCTGAAGGTCTGAGTTTCATCCCCAGATACTATGCAAAAATGCTGGGCATAATGTTGCAAACTTGTTAGCCCAATGCTGAGGAGGCAGAGACAAGAAGACTCCATGGCCAGCCAGTCAGCCTGGCCTACTTGTCAAACTCCAGGCCAATGAGAGACCCTGATGGGCATGGTGGTGCATGAATTTAGTCCCAGCACTCAGGAGGCAGAGGTAGGGGGATCTCTGTGAGTTCTAGGCCAGCCTGGGACTACAGAGTGAATTTCAGGTCAGCCTGGGCTAGAATGAGACCCTAACTTGAAAAAATAACCACAAGGGCTGGAGAGATGGCTCAGCAGTGAAGGCACTTGCCTATAGAGCAGAAGGACCCGAGTTCAATTCCCCAGTACCCACATAAAGCCAGATGTACAAAGTGACACATGCATCTGGAGTTCATTTGCAGCAGCTGGAGATCCTAGTGTGCCCATTCTCTCTGTATGCCTCTCTGATCTCTCTCTGCTTGCAAATAAATAAATAAATACTTAAAAAACCCAAAACAATCAAACAAAAAGGTGTCTGCAAAATGATACCCGAGGTTGTCCTCTGGCATCCACACACATGCACGTTGTCATACACATATGCTCACCTGCACACACGTGAACTTGCACATAAACACACACATAAGGAAAGTAAAACAAAATGAGGTCAGGAGATATAGTTTGCTGGGCCATGCTAGGATGCTAGGTGGTTTTCCTGGATCCTTTTAAATTAAACTCCAGATTAATCCAGAAAGTTCATTGTTTTTCCATTTTTACATAATAGTGAACTAATTTTCCCAAAAATGAAGGAGAGAAAGAGGGAGAGGCTCAGATGTCCAGGAATCTCTTCACACTGCTCCTCAGAGCACAGCGGGTGGATGCAAAGGACCGAATAGCCCAGGCTCTTGAGCTGGCCTTGTCGTGGGCAGAGTCAGTTGGAATCATCTGGCCACCTGCCACTTTGGCAATGCATCTAAGGTTTTACAACTGTGCACATGATCTTTCGTCTGCCCTCTTCCCTCACCTCTCTGCGGGTTTCAGAAATCCCGGTCCCCACCCTGGTGCGGATGGAGGCGAGAACAGCTTTCTTTCCCCTTCCCCAAAACCCCGAGGACTGAGAGCAAATGGAAATCACATCGTGTTATTATTTGTACACTAACTGAAAAATTTATGACTCTTTGTAAAAATATAGACAAATATGTTGTCTGCTGAGAACTGAAGATAAGAAATAAACCAAGTTATTGGCAACATTTCCCACGGGTTCCACTTGAGCGAGAATGAATCATTCATTGGATGTTCATGGAGACAACCACCACCACCCCTGCTCCCCTCAGAAACTGGAAAAGAAAATCAGTTGTTTGTGGCACTACAGCAAGAGGAAATAATAAAACAAATTAATTTTGAGCTCACACTGTGCCAAGTCCTCCTTGAGTATGGCTTAGATTTCTGGGTCTGTTTGCAGAGACGTTTCTTACTTGTTCATTCTGATGTCCTGAACCTTTTTGCAGATGCTCTGCTTCAGCAGACTGCTTGCAGCTCTTGTGTTTTATCATCTCCTCCTCCCAAAGCCTGACTTGATTGGTAGGGCTTTATGCATGTATTTTATATAGTTCCTTTTAGTGAGACTCAATATAATTTGGCCTTTTCCACTAGGTCAACAGCAGTGTGGAAATACATACAATATGAATAACATAGGGTTTCATTGGAATTCAGTTTGGATTGTTAGAAGCAAGAGAGATAAACTGCTTAGCAGCCCCTCACAACCACAGTAATTGGATGTCCGACAGTGCAAAAGTCCAAAAGGCATCTTTTAAGTCTGTGAAAAGGACTTAGAGTTTGCTACAACTGAGTCCAAGGTCATCTCAGGTACAAGGGAGGGTCCTAGGTGCTATTCATTTCTTTGAAAATTGATAATGTTGTGGCTGGGAATGGTGGTGTATGCCTGTAATCCCAGCACCCTAGTGATAGGGGCCAAAGATCACGGAAAGTTCCAGGCTAGCTTGTGAAGTCCAGGCCAGCAAGGGCTACATAGTGAGATCTTGTCTCAAAAAAGGTCAATAATAATAAGTAATAATAATAATAATGCTAAATGTTGTAGTTAATAGTGCTGCAAAGAAAATCTAACATATTCATGAATTGTCTTGGAGTTTTTGTGCTTTAATGTAAAAGTGTTGGTTGAAGTCAAGCTTAATAATTCCACCATGAGAATTCTGAATACCTAGCTGGTAACTGTTTAATGAAGCTAAATGTAAATATTATAAACCATTTTATATATTATTGCTTACAATTTTATTACAACCTTAATATGTGTGGTTTAAAAAAGAAAGTATTCTAGGTGTGGTGGTAAGCTTATAATCCTAGCATTTGAAATTCTGAAGCAGGAGGATTGTAAATTCTGGCTGGATAGTAAGGCCGTGTCTTAAAACATATAACAAGAACAACAACAAACAAATATAAGCACATAGAAATCAACTTGTTTCTTACTTGATATGTACATGTTTCATAAATTTGTATTGTTGCTTATTTGTTATTTTTCCTTTGTGATAAAAGAAAAATATCCTAGTCATTTCCTGCTCAAAAGTCTATTAACATCTCATGATGCTCAAACTATAGGAGAATACCTAATTCTTGAGCAGGCATTCAGGGATATGGCTTGTCACCTTCATGAGCAAGTGTGAAAGGCAGTGTTTTCTGTTTCTTCTTTGGACCCCAGTGTTCCCCAGGGGTACTGTTGTCTTCCATTTCTAATTTTGTACTCATCTGATTCTCTCTGACACCAAATAAGTGGTGTCTTTTTCAACATTAAGAAAATTTTCAGTTCTCTTACATCAGTGGGTATCCAAAAATTTAATTCATTCTAACTCTGACTCCTGAAGTTAGTTCAGACCCATAGGGCTAGGGTCCAGTCCCATAGACTGCTTGCATTTCAGATATTAGTAAAAGTTCCCAAGACCACTTGTGTTTGATAATCTCTGAGAAAAGCTTACAGAACTCAAGAGGCACTTCACTGACTATTTCTGACTTCCTACCATGGACACAACCAGAGCACAGCCAAATGGAAGTGGTGGTGTGGTACAGTGGGGTGTCAAGAGCTTCCGTGACCTCTGAGGACCCCAATGTTCTTCCAATTCCATTGCTATTTTCATCATCCAAGCTTCAACTTCCTTCCCTGCTCTGGAAACCTGGGGGTGGGAGTAAAGGTGGGGGTGACATTGAGTGTTCATAATGACCCTGAAGCCCCTCCCTGGATGCCCCTCCCTGGATGTGGTCTACATGACCAATAGGCACGCCTATAACTCAGGAAATTCCAAGGGTTTAGAGCAAGTATGTGTTATAACACATTATCCTTAAACTTTCAGCTCCATGTATCTCCTCCACTATTTTATTTTGTCTCCCTAACATTGAAAAATTCCTATAGTAAACGTTTATACCGTGTTTAGGTCATGAATTACATTCCTTTCTCTATAGACTGAGACAAAAGCAGAGAAGAACATAGCTAAGAAGCAAGACTTCCAAAGTTTCCCTTGGGTTAATTCCAAATTAAACCTAAGTAGCTACATGGTAGGTTTTCCCGAGTCTTATGCAAGGGGCTGGGTTCCAGGAATACTCACTTTGCTAGGCCTGTGCTCTGCCCCTGGGCTCCATTCTATCCTGTTAGGTCTTTTTACAGAATAGATGATGACCTAGACTAGGAGGATATAGAGGTTAGGTAGGGTGTTAGGAAATGAAAACAATGGATTGGATTCTGTTATTAAACCACATCCTGGTCCAATTATTATTAATGTTGCCAGAAAAACTAGTGGCATATATATATATATATATATATATATATATATATATATATATATATATATATATATATAGTTGCATCCTGTTGGCCTGCAGCCCTCAGAGAATGGAAAGTTCCGGCAGCCATATTGATGGCTGGAGCACCTTAGGGCTGATTAACAGGTGACATTGACCAAAGTGTCTACCCATCCATACACCATGACAGTGCTGGCACTGACTATCTAGGCTCTAAAAAAGCTCTGCTGACCAATGAACCAACGAGAGGTTTATGATGCACAGGCCTAACCCTAGTACCCTTACCTCACATTAAAGACCCCTCAGGGTGGATACTAGTCCTCTGGTCCACTTGAACTCCATGTCTTTAGAGTGTACTTAACTTTGGTATGAGAAGCCTATTCTCATTAACTATCCTTCTGTGAGTGGCCTGGAGTTCTTTCTTGGACAAGGCCAAGGACCCTCCAGGACCCTCAAGAAGTTAACCATAGGAGGCAGAATTCATTCTTTCCTGCATAGTAAATGCACTTGTTGGGAGGTGGGTGTGCTCAGGCATTCCTACCCTAAATTCTCCTGGGACTGGAGGGAATTCTGGGCGTATCTGTATATTTCTCCCACTGCAGTCCTACCCACTTCTGGGTTCTACCTCTACCCCTTCCCCTCTGCTTTCTCAAGAGGAGAGTTCTAGATGGCGCTTCTCTGCTGAGGCCTGGGGCTGGATGGAGTCACCGGATCTGACTGATTTATCTCTAATAGTTGCTTCTGTCTTCTACCATTGTCTATGTACAGAGCTCAACTAAGTTTCCCAAGACTTCTTGAGGGACTGTAGACTCTTTTATGGGCTGCTGCTATTGCTTCATTTTGTTCTGATATCACTACGGTCTACCCAGGAGACTTCCCCAGGTACAAGTGTCAGTTAGCTATCCATCAGAGGGGGCTGCTAATTTTTCTGTTTTTTTTTTAATGCAAAAATGGCAGGAGATGAATAAGCCCCCCCCCCCAGTACTACTTGTCCAGTAAGTAGATGAGCTTTATCAATGTCCCTGCTCTTTATTAGATTCTCTTCTCCTCTGGGGTGGGGACAGTATGGATCTATTCTACCTTAGCTGCAATTCATATAGCTCATGTTCTGGTTTGTCAAATCAGGCTCTGGCTAGCACTGAACATGATCATACCTTTCCATCTGTTTGGTGAGGGTCAGGAGGTGTCACCTCAGGCTTAAGGGTAGAACATTATTTGCCCTGCCTTCCTCATTTTATAAGACTTCTGGGCATGTCCCCCCAATTTCCCAAATGGCTGGTGGAGGGATTAAGAAGTATTTTTTTAATGTAAATGCATGTGGGCCCTTAAGTGTGTGCAAGTCTGTAGTCTCCCTCCTCGTTCATGTGCTTTCAACTGGGCTTGTTCCATGACCCTGGCCACTCAAATGCTCATATGGAAATTATCCAGGGCATTGGCATAGATTTTGGAAGCAAACTTACTTGATATTAAACACCAGATCCCACTACATACTAGATATGTCTTTTGCCAAAATTGTTTAAAATCTTTTCTCTTCAACCCAAGCTCTATAAAGTGAAGATTATTTGTGTTAAGAGGACCAGATGAAGGAAGGCCAATTATAGCTCCTTGTAAACTGCAGTAGTCATCATTTCTCGAGACAGGGCTGTGTGTATGGGGGAATGTCACTTAGTGGAAAATCCTCATCAATGTCTACTATGTGCTCTATATTTTAGAATGAATGTTAAAAGAAAATCAGGAATGGTTTCTGTTCTTGTAGAGCTAATAGTCTAGTCAAAGGGACAGACATTAGCCAAGTAATCATAAAATATGTGTATAAATAGAAAACTATAACCTGTGATAAGAAAGAAAAACATATGATGCTACCAGTATATAGGAGCACTTGACCTGGCTTCAAGCTGATTATGAGCAAGTTCATTGACAAAAGTGAACTGCATGTACAAAGATCCTACGGCCCATGTAACTATGGTTTATCTGAGGAGTCATAAGAACATTAGTGGAGTTGGTATTCACAGAAGAGAGGCAGATAATTTCATGAAATAATACTGGCAAGGAAAGTTTTGTAGGAAAATAATGCTCCCCATCAGAAATTTTAATGTCTTAACCCATAGAGGGCACAAATATATTACTTTATGTGAGGAAGGGACCTTGGAAAAGTGAACAGAGGCTCAGTCATTAGATAGGAAGATTTTCCACAGGAAATTCCGGTGGCCCAATGTAGCTTTATGGTTTCTTATAAGTGAAATAGGGGAGAAGAAGAAGAAGAAGAAGAAGAAGAAGAAGAAGAAGAAGAAGAAGAAGAAGAAGAAGAAGAAGAAGAAGAAGAAGAAGAAGAAGAAGAAGGAGAATATGAAGAAGAAGGAGAAGAAGGAGGAGGAGAGAGGAGAGAGAGAGGGAGAGAGAGAGAAAGAGAGAGAGAGAGAGAGAGAGCTACCCTGTTGACTCTGAGGAGGTAGGAAGACCACAAGTCAGAGAACATAGTTGATGAATATTTATCTGGAAGGCAAGGGAATAAACCTTTAGAAAGCTTGCCTTCTCTTTGATTTTAGGTGTGTGAAACTTACAGGCAACTTCTGGCCTATAACAGTATAAGAATAAATTTGTCTTGTACATAGTGAGTTACTGTGTGGTAGCTGTGCACTCATGTGTGAACACCACTCTGTGTTGGAGTTCTAACCTACCTGCTCCTACGTAGAGTACCCTTGGAGCCTCAGGGAAGAAAAGTTGGGCAGGCTGGTTCTGAGGGAGAAAGAGTCAGCTTCTCAGAGGCTTTGGAGATGGAGAGGTGATCACTGTGACCCAGCCCAATAAGAGAGACAGATTGAATGGGGGCAGGTCTCAGGCTGCAGGGCTGAAACAGGGCACCGTGAGCTTAGTTTTATAGATACTGCACTTAGAACATCACGGGAACACTGATGACATCTTGGGACTTGGGAAAGCATGGGATGAGAGGAGATCAACACACAGTCTGGATTAATAGAATGAATAACAGATAAGGAGCTGGTGTTACAGATGTGCCTCTGTGAGATGGTGAGGTGGGAGCCGCGATGATGAAAAATGGAAGAAGGCAGACAAACCCTCATCCACTGTGCCCTACTGCTATCAGGCATCGGAGGACATTTTGTTTTTTAATATACATTAGCAGTCTTGATCCTCTAAGAACCGCCATGTTGTCTTTATACGATGATGGCGTTAGTCGCATTTTTAAAGCTTACAGAGAATTAGAAAGTTAAGGAACTTGTCCAGACTCTTACATCCTGTGCTGTTTAGGGGAGGAGCCAGGAGAATATGCAGGAAGAACTTGTAGGGTGGAGGTGGATTACAGCCAGGAAGAGGAAGTGGTCAATTATCTACCAACACCATAAAAGATGGGCAAATCCAAACCCGAGTCTTGGGTGATCAGCTGTTAGAACCCAGCTCTGGTGACCGTTTGACATTTTTCCGAGACAAAAGTCATTGTCTATTCTCTGTAGACCTATAATGGCTTCTAACAAAGTGTGCATGTGCATATGCATGAAAGAGTCCATTAATTACTTCCCTTGTTGCTGTAACTTCCTGACAGGAAGCACTTTAGGGAAGAAGGGTTCATTTCAGCTTATAGTTTGATATGGCAGGATGGCCTGGTGGTACGAGCAAGAAGCAGAGGGTCTCATTTCCATCTACAATCAGGAAGGAGTGCTATACCTTCTGGTGCTCAGCTTGCTTTCTCGTTTTGATTTGGTACTTGACCTCCATCCCTGAAATGGAGCTACCGACAGTTACATGGCTCTTATCACATTGATTGAATCCAGAAACTCCCTCACAGATATACCCAGATGTTTGTCGCCTAAGTGATTCTAGGTCCTGTTGAGTTGACAATATTAACTATTTCTCTGAATGTTGTTGGCATTGTCTGTGAAGATGAGCTTCTCTCTCTCTCTCCTTCTCTACTCTCTCTTCATGCATCCTTGAATGTATATCTGAATGTGTATGTGAGAGAAAAAGAGAAACAGACAGAGGAATCACAGATCACTATTCTCTTTCAAAGACAATTAATTCTTGCAACTAGACAGTGAGCTCATAGAAGATGCTTTTTGATTTTTAAGATGCTGGCTCTTCCCAGAAGTATTGGCTAGACTTTTAGTGATAACCATTGTGGGAAGTATTTGACTTTTGGCTTGGAAGTTTCATGGTCCAGATGAATCAATAATATATGACACATCTTTTAAATTCCCCCAATCATGTCTATAAAAGGCACTCTTTAAAATGGCCCATCCGCATTCAGACAGGATCAGATGGTCTATTAATTCAAATTTGCATTCCAAACTCATGTTTCTTCCTTTAGCTGCTCAGGAGGCAGTGTGCTTCCAGTTATTAAAATGAACACTTACAGTGACCACAGCCCTGTATCTAATACTCCATATGGCATCAGAGGAAAGACCCTCGACATGTGCACTTTTGTCTTTGGTCATTTCAGACTGCAAACACAATTAGACTTGGCTGTCAGACAGATGAAATCTGT
>PVHP010023592.1:0-27286 GCA_004024765.1 Zapus hudsonius
TCACAACACCATAGCAGCCTCAATACTCACCCACCGCGACTCAGGGAACTGAGCGGAAGAGGGGGCGGAAAGATTGTGAGAGCCGTGGTGGGGGAGAATAGCAGAGACTTGGCAACCCTCAGTAACTACACACTTGAGACATGAGAGCCCGGCTGAAGAATGAGCTATCCATGGTCTCCTCCACAAAGACTGATACAGACGGCCCACGGAGGAGGATATCCAGCTGACTGGGGATGGGGAAGGGGGGCAACGGGGAATTGGGGATAACAACTCATGGTTGGCCCACTAAACAATGTAACTCATTATGAACAATAAAGAAAAAAAAGAAAATAAAAACTCAGTTAAATAAAAAAAAAGTTAAAACAAAAAACAAAAAGCAGGTGCTTCTTTGCCCTGGTGGGACTAGAACGCAAGTCTGACCCAGTTTCATTCAAAATGGCCCTAATCTTGAAGCAGCATCAGTAGCAGCTTCTTGTTTCTTAACTTTTCTAGGGATTAGCACCCATCTCAGGTCCTTCCTGAGTCAGTCAGCAGGATCCTCCTTACACACTTGAGCCTGGTGGTGAGGTAATTCTAGTTGCAGGCTGGAATCACATAAATGGATCTGAGCCATGTGTGAGAGGCCCTTCCTCAGAAGCTTCTGAGACTTGTGTTCCCCATGTGAGGGGAATTTTTCAATGATCTTTTCCTGTCTCTTCCAAGAATTGCTGTGTAGAGAGGATTTCCTCTTTCCTGGTTTTTCTTTTCTCCTATTTTCACCCAAATCCTCAATAATTTCTCATAACTTTCCTTTCTCTTTCTCTTTCTCTCTGTGTTCCAATTTTTTGATAACTTGGACAAAGACTGAAGTTTGGGGCTTATGAGCCTGGGTATCTCTTGTATCCTGCAATAATATTATGAGATTAATGTGCTATTTTGTTATTATTTTGTGTTATCCTTATTTCAAGTAAGGTGGGCATATTTTTTAAAACTTGTTATTGACAACTTCCAGACACATGGACAATATCCCATTATCATAATCTCTGACCACTCTCCCTTTTCCCTCTACTCTATTTCTGTTCCACTGAATCCTATCTTCTTTCCAACTAGTGTTTCTCTTCCATTTTGATGTCATCATTTTGTTCCTCCTATTACACAGATCTTTTGTAAGTAACATCGTACACTATGAGGTCAGATATGCCATGGCAACTTTGTGTCTGAAAGACAGTATTGCCAAACACTCTTCCCCATTCTTTGGCTCTTGCATTCTTTCCTCTCTTCTGAAATGGTCCTTGAGCATTGGAGGCTGTGACAGAGATGTCTCACTTAGTGCTGAACATTTCACTGTCACTTCTTAGCACTTTGGATAGGTTTGAGACTCTCCAGTAGTCACTGCCATCTGAAAAGAGACACTTCTCTAACCAAAAGTCAGAGTAGCGCTAATATATGGACATAAACTTAAGTATTTAGACATACCCACTTAGCCAGACAGCAGTCATAGTTTGTCCCCTAGGGCCATCAGGCCATAAAGTCTCCCCAGCCATAGGCTATTGATTAGGTTTTCAGTCCCTTCTGTAGAGTGGGCCTTAAATCCAACCTGAGAACTCTTCGTTACCTCCATAACAGGCATGCCACTCAGCATCTTAAAAGTTGCTTACATTTGGCCTCCTGGCCAGCTGTAAAACTTACAAGGTCCACTGACAATTAAGAATGAGGATGACATTTTCTACCCCCAACAGACTGCATAGCTCTTTCCAGCATCATGACAGCTTGGAGCATCTTTTTAACATTAAACATTTGAACTTTTATCTCTGTGAAAGCAACATCTTTTATCAGTTTTAATTTCCTATCTATGACTTTTTTGGTATCCTATACATATTCTTAATACTAAGCCCTTTATTTATTAGCTATACTCAAATTTACAGGAAAAGTCTTTCTTTTATGGTTTCTACATACTAGTCCACATGACTTTACACAGGTTGAGCCAACATTGCCTGTTCCTATTATATGGACCAGGAGCAAGAGTGGTAGTCAGGATCTTGTTAAACATGTAGATTCCTTAGGCCTACTGCAGACCTGTGGAATCACAGGCTGAATTCTAACAAGATCTTTAGGTGACCAGTATACAAATTAAGGAATTCAAATTACTGGATAGAGCAACTGCCTCGCCCCCTCTACCACCCAACTCAAGCCAACAACAGCCTCTCCCTCACCCCACACTTGGCCCTGAGACTATGCAGCTCACACAGTGTGGCTGTGGCTCCTGCTCTGTGTGAGCACCAGGTGATTGTCTAGTGGCCTGTGACCAAGCTGTTGACATTCCATACGCCTTGAAAGCAGCTTCTGCTCAGTGAATACAACAAGGTGGTACTGCCACTGCCTGTCTTGACTTGGCCTTCCTGGGCTCCCACCCTGGCTGCCTGAGAAGCACAGAATCCCCACATGGGCCATGCCAGAGAATTTGGCTTGCTCAGCAATAGTCTTTCATCACTGCAGATGGTGAGGAGCAAGAGACCTTTGGCTTGGACACCAATATTTGATGTCTATTAAACTCCTACCACAATCAAAACAATTATATGGGAGCCTGTCCCTTATAAAAGAAAAAGGAATTTATCAAATGAACAGTCTATTAATTTAATTGCTTTGAAGTCAACTTGTGTTATTACTTTAGACCTGTAGTTGTCAATAATGACAACACTTTAAGTCTTTACAAGAGCCCAATTCTAGAAAGATTTCATTTCATCTTTCTAGGAGGTGGGCCTTATGTGTATTTTTATAATTTAGAATTTTATTATATGAACAAATTGTCTTATTACCATTGGGTTGTATTCTTCTGTTCCCTCTCCTCTGACCCCATTTCACTAAAGTCCTGGTAAGTTTAGTTTCTTGAAACCAGTAAAGGAATGGATCCATTTTCGGAAACACCCAGCCAATCTGTGTCTTTTTATTAAAGAGGTGAGTTCATTGAAGTTCAGAGTTGTAATTGAGAGGTGTGAGTTAATCCCTGCCAATGATAAGACTGTGGGTTTGGTATTTTCTTGATCTTCATTTGCTTTCACACGTTTTAGTTTTATTTTGGGGGGCTAGAGAGATGGCTCAGTGGTGCTTGCAAAGCCTGAGGGCTCAGTTTTATTTCCCCAGTACCCATGTAAAGGTAAAGCCACATGCATAAAGTGATGCAAGCATCTGGAGTTCATTTTCAGTAGCAAGAGTCCCTGGCATGCTCTCTCTCTCTCTCTCTCTCTCTCTCTCTCTCTCTCTCTCTCTCTCTCTCTCTCTCTCTCTCTCTCTGACTCTGTCCTTCCCTCTCTCTCTCTGTCTCTCTGTCTCTGTCTCTCATATCCCTGTTTGAAAAATTTAAAAAAAAACTTAGTTTTATTATTGTGGGCTTTCCCCCATCCTATAGCCTCTTGAGTATGTTTAGTCTTCTCTTCAGTGTAAAGGGCTGGCTTAGTGCTCATGTATTCATAAAGCTGGCTTTTATCATAGAGAGTTTATATTTCACCTTGTATTATAAATGATAATTTTTCTAGGTATAGTAGTTTGGGTTGGCAGGTATGGTGTTTCACAAAATTTGAAAAACTGCAATCTAGCCCTTCTGGCTTTTAGAGTTTCCATTCAAGAATCAGATGTAATTGTGATGGGTTTACCTTTGTTAGAGACAAGCTATTTTTCTCTTGCAGATTTTAGTATTCACTCTTTATTTTCTGCGTTTAGATTTTTAACTGTAATGTGACATGGGGTATTTCTTCTATGGTACTGTCTTTTAGAGCTGTGTTCTGTGTGCCTCGTGAACCTGGATGGGCCACTCTTGTGGAAGGTTCGGAAAATTTTCTTGATAATTTTCATGAAGATATTCTTTATGCCCTTGTCCTGTAGTTTTTCTCCTTTTGTATGCCCATGATTCAAATGTTTTGTCTTTTCAAGGTGCACCAAATTTCCTTCATGTTTTATTCATATGTTTTTTTGAACTTGTCATTGATTTTGGCCTCCCAATGTATTTCCTCTGTCTTGTTCTCAATCCCTGAGATGCTGTCCTTCCCATTGATCTATTCTGTTTGTGATACTTCCTTGGAAAATCTTTTCAAGGAGCTATTTAATTTTTGTTTTCCATTAGGTTTTTCATTAGTCTCTCTATTTCTTTATTTATTGAATTCCATTTTTATTTCTTGGTTTGACTTACTGTCTCTTAGAATTCATTCCTGCATTTGATCATGTCCTTTTTTTGAGTTCATTCCACTGCCCATTGAGTTGTGTGTGTGTGTGTGTGTGTGTGTGTGTGTGTTTTTAAATTCTCAACCGTTTCATTCATTTGTCTAAAGAGTTCTTTTTTGTTTGTTTGTTTTGTCTGTTTTTTCAAGGTAGGGTCTCACTCTAGCGAAGGCCAACCTGGAATTCACTATGTAATCTCAGGGTGGCCTCAAACTCATGGCGATCCTCCTACCTTTCCTAGGATTCAAGGTGTGCACCACCACTGCTGGCTTATAGAGCTCATTTTTATTCTCTTCCATTTCTTCAGCCACTTGTTCATAGCTTTGTAAATTTGTTTAATATGCTTATGGTAATTTTTTTTTTGGAATTCTACATCTGAAGTACCCTCTAAGTAGTTTTCATTGGAGACTTCTTCTATGGGGCTAGGCATTCTATGTGGGAATATCTTGCTTTGTTTTCTTTTGTTATTTATTTTGTGTAGGGTTTACCCATTGGGAGATAATCTTGCTGAGAATGCAGCAACAGTGGCTCTTGTGGAGCCTGTGTTGAGTCACCTGTTTACTCTTGACCCAGGTGGGCATGGGATGGCAGACTGTTGGCAGGTCTGAATGGGGCACACTGGAAGCTTAGCAGGCTCCTCCATATTACTGCAATTTTCCCATGGAACTGGACTGGGGAGTGTGACCGGCTCTGGTCTTTCCTATTCAGGATGGTGAAGTCATTCAGGCCAGGGATCAGTTTCACCCCCAAATTGGTCTGATCCCCAATCTGATTGTGCATGAACCAGGGTGTGTGGGACCCTGCTAAGGGGGCATGGAGAGTGTAGGGTTTTGCTGAGTCTGGCAGTCTTCTGGGACTGTCTCCTTCTGATAAGGAAGTTGAGGCAAAGTCTGAGGGCCCCTATAAATCTTAGCAATCCTGAACACTCCAGCCCCCAGGCAGGCCACAGCTGTGCCCTGAGATAAGCAGGCAACTCAAGGCCTAACTTAGTCCAGCTGCAATAACAAACCTAAAAAATAAGGTTACATTTCCTCTGCTGACATCACCATTCTATATATGTCCATATATAGAGTCATGTAGCCCCCTCAATTCATCTATGCAAAATAGGTATCCAAAGAATACTGGCCCCTACCAGTCAAACTCATGAGATGTCCACAGATCTTGCCCCTACCAATCCCCTTGCTGTGTCTATGCTTCTACCCCTGCTCTTTTCTCTATATAAACAATTGCTCTCTATACAATGAATGAGAACTGCCCACTGCTGCTTTCTCCCGGGCGACTATGCCCATCGGCTCACAGCTATTCCAAGCCTCTGCTCACTCAGCTCCGTGGACGACCAGGGAGTTGATGCATGCTGCAACTTCCCCACTGAAGTCATTCAGGCCAGGGATCAGTTTCACCCCCAAATTGGTCTGATCCCCAATCCGATTGTGCATGAACCAGTGTGTACCTGTGAGTCTGAATCATGGGAATGGGAAAGGGCTTACCTAAACCCTGTGCGTCCTACTCAGTGCCTGGTGCTGGAAAGAGCTATTGGCTTGCGCATCTCTAGTCAGTGAGGCTCAGGTTGGTAGGCTGGGGAACAAGGTCAATGCTCTCCAGTTCAGGACAGTGTTTTATCAGTGGTACTGAATGGTTGGGAAGGGGTGGGGGAAGTGCTAACCTGAACCTTTGTGGCCTGTTCAGTATCAACAGCTGAGGGATATCAGCAGCTTGGTGTCCCTACTCATGATGACCCAGGTGACAAGGACAGGAAGTGTAATCAGTGCCAAATGGGCAAGCTCCCCAATCCGGGCATGGATAACACCAGTAGTACTGAATGGACTTCTGGGGGGAGTACCCACTGGGAATGGGGAGTGCAATCATTTCAGGTGTCCTTAGTCATGCTGATGAAGGTAGACAGGCTAGGGAGTGAGGTCAGTGCCAGGTGGGCATGTGTAAAAACTTTAAACGCCAATTCTCTCCACCTAATCCAATGTGCAGACAGGGTTGAGAACTACACCAAACACAGTTTTTCATGTTGAAAGAATTGATTAATTTGAGCTAATGGAATGCGTGTTAATTAATATTTTTCCTGATTTTGCTCTGTTAATGGTTATTTTGTTATCATTTCAATGTTAAAAACTACAGTACTCTCTCTTTCCCTTCCTCTGTCCTTATTTCACTCTCTTAAATAAAATAAATAAACAAATATTTTTTTGAAAAAATAAAGGGCTGAAGAGATTGCTCAGTGGTTAAAGGCACTTGTTGCAAAGCCTGAAGGTCCAATTTCATTACCCAGTAGCCATGGAAAGCCAGAAGCACAGTGGCATATGTATGTGGAGTTTGTTTGCAGTGCAGTGGGGAAGCCCTGTCAATGTATTTTCTCTCTCTCAAATAAATGTTATAAATAAAGTACACAATTTGTGTTCCTATTATGTATCAATGACTAGTTTACTTTTCTGCCGCATCCAGAATGTTGGCTTTGTCATTGAATAACTTGTATATTTTGTTGATAACATTAAACTGTACAATTGTGATGGCTTAACCATTTGTTGTCAACTGGACCTTTTTAGTAATCTTGGGTGGGTCTCTGATGTTGTTCATAGGAAGGCAGCCCTCTCAGTAGGGGTCATGATATAAGAAAGCTCAGGGGATCTAGAAATGAAAATCCCTTCCTGGGAGGGTATTGCAGGAAGGAAATTCCAGAGACTGAAGAAGCCATCCAGTCAGGGAAAGGGTTGCAAAACCCCACCCTAAGGAAACCTCTCTCTCCTCCAGAATTTTGCTGTTGTGTGTGTGGTGTTGGTGATAGTTTTTCTCTATATGCTCAGAGCTGTGGGGTCCAGCCTCTTTTGCCAGTATGGAACTTCCGCTTGATCTGTAGCTTCAATAAATTCTTTTCTCCTATAACTATGCCTTGATTGGTGATTCATCCCAGCAGTGTGTGCTGACAGTGACAAGTATCTACCTAAAAAAATCCTGGATAAAGTAAGAAATCAACAATGGTATAAAAATTCTCCTCTGGACTCATAGCTCAGTAAACTTTCTCTGCTCTTTCTTTTATTGTGTATAAATAAGTTATTCTGAATTTGAACCTATGAGTCCTCAGTTCATATATCCTAGAGCAGCTCATAAAAAAAAGAAGATTCAGAAATCAAAGACATCATTAGTGTCTGTTTTGCAAATTTGGCTGTTAATGGGATCTCAGAATGGAGTATACCTAGTGGTAACATACCTTTTTATGTTCCTCCAAACGGGGACATGAACAGTGATGACAGCTACATTGTAAGGCAACTCAAAATGCGAACCGTGGAAGCTGTGTTGAATGCTCTCAAAAAAGAAATGACTTCAGCCAGGAAGCACAATCCATCAGATGTCTTACTTGTTCATACATGCCTGTATTTTTAGTTGACACAAAAAGCTTCAGACAACTTTTTCTTCATAACAAGGGAATTTAATAGAGGGAAAATCCTATATTGTACAAATTGTCAGGTGTTTTATGACTGGTCTCAACAAAATTTCCTGAAGAGTTTCTAAGTTTTTGATTGTGAATATAGAAGGGACATGATTACAGCTAAATATCATAAATCTGTACCTTAAACCAGGTCTTAAACATTTCCACTCACAACTCCTTTATGCATAATATTTTTGTATGATCCTAATTATGTATTTAAACAAAATAGGTATACAAATCAATCATTTACTGAGAATAAATCCTAAAGAAGCTTACTTAAAAGCAATTCTTTGATATGCAAAATATTTTAGAATTTATGAAAGAAGAAAGTAAATTTGATTACTAGCAAAAAGTGATTGTTTATTTGTACATAAAGAATTAAATTTTGACATACTATTTATTATTGCAGAACACAGATCAACTTCAATATTTTCTACAGTTGATCAATGTTTTGATTTTATAATCACTACTGCTGAGAACCCTGCTTCAGATAAATACATAGTACTGATGGCAGAAATAGGTTTCGGGCCATTTGAGAAATTGTTGAATATTATGCCTTAATTCGTATCAAAATTAATTTAATGTCTTTTTCTATGAAACTCAAGTTAGCAATTCAAATAGCATTTTTTAAAAAATCAAACGTGCTAACTCAATATAACTCAAATATACAGTACTAATTTTCTACTACATGCTGATGAATGCTGGTAGGAAAATATTAAGTTTATTTAGGTCACCTACCCAGAGCTAGGAGGACACAGGCCCCTGCCCCCCCCCCACTTAACTAGACCACCTGGAGTAGTTGAGGCCCAGGTACAGTCCAGATAAGTGTCAGTTAATGGAGCTGTCTGTCCCCCTGTGGTGCTGCTGTTGCTACATTCTTGGTAAGAAAAAAAGGATTATCTCCAGATCAGCAAATCCCAACTCAAAACAAGTAACTCAGGAAACCAAGGAAGGATATCCTCACTAAGAGTGCCTAGTCCCAAAGTGGAAGAAACCAATTAAGAAGAAATCCCAGCTAAGATTCCAAAAACACAATTAAGACAATGCAGAACAAACTGAAAGAACTATGATAGGGCTGGAGATATGGCTCAGTGGTTAAGGTGTTTGCCTGAAAAACCCAAGGACCTGAGTTTGATTCCCTGGTGCCCATGTCAAGCCAGAAGTATACAATGGTGCATGAATGTGGTGTTTGTTTGCAGTGTCCAGAGGCCCAGGCATGTTCATTCTCTCTCTGTCTCTCTTAGTGTCTGTCTGTCTCTGCTTGAAAATAAATAAAAATATATAAAAAGAAAAAAAATCATATGAAATAAAAAATCCCAAATGGCATGCAAGAGAGAAGAGAGAGAGAGAGAGAGAGAGAGAGAGAGAGAGAGAGAGAGAGAGAGAGAGAGAGAGTCTTGAGTTTGTGTTGGTCAGGTTAGCTCTCAAGTCCTGGGTGTCAGCAATCCTCCTGTTTTAGGCTTTTATTTTTTCAGCTAGAATAAAACATTTTCTGGGGCCTAGCATGGTGGTGCACACCTTAATCCCAGCACTTGGGAGGCAGAGGTCGGAGGATAGCCATGAATTTGAAGGCCAGCCTGAGATAGATAGTGAATTCCATATCAACACTGGCTAGAGTGAGACCCTACCCCCAAAAATAAAAAGAAATAAAGAATAAATAAATAACAATCCCCAAACTATACAAAAATCATCAACATGACAGGGATTATCTCTGGTCTTTAATTTTTAACTATGAATATCAATGAACTCAACTCCTAGTCAAAAGAAGAGAGGAGAAAGGAGGAACCTCTTATATGCTTTTGGAGGAAGGAAAGATAGGAAGGGCAGAAGAGCAGAAGGGGAGAAGGACAGAGTCTTATATTTGTGCCTCAGGTCCATTTATATGAGCCTGACATGAAATTAGAATCAGCCTCTCCATTAGGCTCAGGTCCATTTATATGATTCAGGCAACCAACCAGAGTAAGAAACCTGATTGGTTGGGGGGGTCCAAGAGCACACTGACTCAGGTGTCAGTGAAAATATACCCTTCTCTGTGTTGGTGGGTTTTTAAAAAGTATTATATATATATATATATATATATATATATATATATATATATATATATGTATACATATATATACATACATAGATAGAGAGAGGAGAGAGAGAGAGAGAGAGAGAGGCATATCAGAGCCTCCTGTTGCTGCAAATGAACTCCAGACACATGCACCACTTTGTGCATCTGGCTTTATGTGACCACTAGGGAATTGGACCCAGGCAGTCAGACTTTACGTGCAAAAGGCTTTAACTGCTTGAACCATTGCTCCAGCCCCAAATCTGTGATTTTTTCATTTCTTTACTCAACTGGACAAAAACTGGAAACTTTAGAACTTCTGGCAAAGGAGTTCTAAACTTACAGCTCTCTCCTACATCATCACCATGTTACAGATTGCCTTTATTGTTACTGTTCTCTAAACTGTGCTTCACATTCTTAACACATGAGGCCTTTGCTCGGCCAACAAATGCGCATGCGCCATCAAAATCTGCTCAGCGCGTGGAGTGGATGTCCTGACTGACGCTAGGGGGCGCACAGTCTCTACCGCCCAACCCACTGCTTCTCCGCCTGCGCAAAGACTAGCGCCACCTCCGCTTTCCGTTCTAAGAGTCTTCCGGGGGCACCCCCTCACGACGTGACGCTCCGCCTCTGTTGCCCTTAGCGTCTGTTTATTGACTTCCGGTAGCGGCTCAAGCCTAGAGGGTCGCGATGGGAGCCAGGGGGACCGAAGCAGTACATTAGGCCGAGCTGCTTAGCTCCGGCTGTCTACCCCAAGCCCTTACATTTTCCTTATAGACTCCTCGGCATGGCGGAGACCAAGTCTTTAGTGCCTGGTGAGTCGCGCCCGCGATGGTGGCGGCGCTCTGAAGAGAGGGTCGGCGGCCGGCAGACGGCCAGGCCCCGCCTCCGGGCGGACCGCGTCCGGGCAAGGGCTGGAGCCCTAGCCGCGCCTCCGAGAATAATTGAACGCGAAAGACGGGAGGGACATGAGGGAAAATTCGGGGACTGAGGGGAAACGGGTGGCTGGTTTTTCAAAAATAAAATTAAATTAAGCTTTCGGTGAGTTTCA
This sequence comes from Zapus hudsonius, assembly GCA_004024765.1. Classification (NCBI taxonomy): domain Eukaryota; kingdom Metazoa; phylum Chordata; class Mammalia; order Rodentia; family Dipodidae; genus Zapus; species Zapus hudsonius. Next base: position 10,732 of record PVHP010023592.1, read on the forward strand.
CAAGAAAGCGGGACTTATCTCGCGCCAAAACTAAGGAACATACTTTACCCAAGGATGTATGTCCTCGGTACCCAGTTAGCTATTGAATCCAGTCACTTGTGAACTGGGGGAGTGAGGTTAAAGGGAATGAAAGAAGTGAACTAGAGAAAGAGGAGGAAAGGGGACCTTTAGTGAGCTTCTAAACGACTTTAATTAGAATTTTCAATGTGACCCATCACGGCTTCCGTACGGTGTGACAGAGGCATTTACTTAGAATTCTTGGAAACGCCCCCAGTCCATTTTAAAAAAAATGCTGATTGTCGTTCACTAAATTGATTTGCGGACCTACTAGTGGGTCAATACAACTAACATTTGGATAAAAACACTGGCTTGGGCAGAATTCTTACATTCATAGTAATATATATTGCGATTTTTTTTGTCACTCTCCTGGCCAAAGTACGGTTAGCTTCCTGGCATCCTGGAGTTCAGAGTTTATTGAAGGGACTAGAAATAAAAGGACATTCTGCTTGACAGATGTCAGGGGGAAGAACCGAGCCACCAAACACTGACTGGGGGAAGAGGGTTGTCTGAGGAGGCTTTCCTGGAAACCCAAATAAAGAAAATGATTCATTTCCACAAAACTCTGCATGTTCTGGGTCCTGGTCTCCCAACTCTTATTAGGAATGTGAATTGGTATATCTCCACAATAGTTCTGAATTTCCATGGTGACTTGGTCTCTTGCATATTGATATTTATGATTCATATATGCTTTTCTTTCTAGTACTCAGTGGTTTATATGTGATCATTCCACTTTGGGATTTCCACAGAAGCTAGATCTCTATTTAGTGTGGTGCATATGACTTCGAATAATTTGGGGGAACTATAGTTTTTTTTTCCCTCTTCAAACTGTTACTAGACTAAAACTGTTTATGGACGCTTCCCTGATAAAGGAATGACAATTTCAGTATGTTGACAGTCTCAACATCAGCCTCCTAGAATCTCCTAGAAAAATTGCATATTTTATACTTAATCTGTCAACTGATATTTGAATTATCCTTGGTAGAAATATGAAAAACTGAAATGACTTTGTATTTAAGGTTAGGTAATCTGCTGCCTTAAACATTAAAAGTTAAGTTTGACTCTCTACTCACTATTATCATAACCTGTTAACAATTATAAATAAATACGCATGCATGAAAAGGGAGCTTTAATATGTAAGAAGTAAAACAGATTTAAAAGTAACTGATGTTGGGCTGGAGAAATGGCTCAGTGTTTACGGTGTTTGCCTGCAAAGCCTAACTACCTGGGTTCGATTCCGCAGTACCCACATAAAGCCAGATGCACAAAGTGGTGCATGCGTCTGGAGTGAGTTTGTACTGGTAAAATGCTCTGGTATGCCCATTTCTTCCTCCCCCCTACACCCTCCCCCTCCTCCCCCCTCCCCCTCTCCCTCTTCTTCCCCCTTCTCTTTGCCTGGCTCTGTATGCAAATAAACAAGTAAATATATTTTTCAAAGTAACCAATGTTTATTAAAGGAATATTTTTTGCAAGGTAATATGGGGTAGCATGGATCAACTCTTTAAAACTTTAGAACGTACTTGACAAAAATATTGATCACAAAATAGTGATCAATAAACATGTGTAACGATTTTCATTACAGAGTTTGCTAAGTAGTGTATAACTAATTGCTACATAAGTTCTGTGTGTCACACAATTCCAAAAAAAAAAAAAAACACACCAATCATTTCGTCCCCTTGTGATAAAAGTTTACGAAGATAACAATGAGCTAATATACTTGGAATTGTGGGATCTGTACTAAGCTCCTTATGCATAAAATCTCTTTTAATTCTCATAAGAAATTTCTGATATTAACAAAGCTCTAGGTTTACAGTAGCATAACTGCATTCTATTTATGCAGCAAACCTGTTTGTATTTGTGTCAGATTCAGGACATATAAAAAGACATTGATATTTAGAAACTGTCCAATAAATGCCATTGTCATTAAAGGAAGACTGTAAAACTTAGTAAATTGTAATGCTGGCAATAAAATAGCTAATAATTTGAATGTTGCCATTAAAGACTTTTTATGGCTTCCTCTAATGCAAATTTAAGAAGATAATATGTGAATAAGTTGTTTCTATCTTGCCCCTAGTTTTATGATTCAAAGACATTGCCAGTAGAGAAATGAATAGGTCAGTATATGGGGTAGCAGTCCTTCCTTGAATGAGAACAGTGGATATTCTTTGGAAAAACTATACTAAACTTTACTCTAACTTACATAGACCCTCCTCACAAATGCCCTGTCATACTAAAAAAGAAACTCAATGCTGTGTTGGTTCTAAGTATAGAAGAGCCCTCAGTCAGAGACCAAACTGTGAGGTAGAGTAGAAGGCACAGATTGTACTAGTTTAAGCATCAGACATCCATGTAGGGACTTATCTAATAGTAACAGATGTTTGTTTTCCTTGTGATAGTATATGTCTTACTTCATAGCAGTAAATGAATAACATATTCAATTTAGTAGATGTCATAGGGTAAACCAGAATGAATCCAAGGAGTAGGACTGGATTAATATGAAAGAAAGAAGGCTTAGCCAGTGCTCAGAGTCAAAACTGTCATGAGAAAAATGATTTGTGGGCTGGGGAGATGCCTTAGTGATTAAAGGTGCTTGCTTGCAAAGTCTGCTGGCCCAGATTCAGTTCCTTATTACCCATGTAAATTCAGATGAATAAAGTGGCACATGCATCTGGAGTTTGTTTGCAGGGGCAAGAGGCTCTGGAACACCCATTCTCTGAGTGTGTGTCGCTCTCTTTCTCTTTGCAGATAAATAAACAAAAAAGGAAAAATGATTTGTGCTCTATTATTGAAAATGTATTTTAATAAGAACCAGCACAGTAAAAGGTATGAAATAAAAAAAACTGTCTTATGTTTGCAGATACAGGTGCCATATTTACATTTGGAAAAACTAAATTTGCTGAAAATATTCCCAGTAAATTCTGGTTTAAAAATGACCTACCTTCATGTCTTTCATGTGGAGATGAACATACTGCTATTGTTACAGGTTGGTATCAGAATCCTAAGTATTGCAGTGATGTTGTGTTTAATAAAAATCGTTACTAAAGCTCAATGTGGTGGCTCATGTCCTTTAATCTTAGCACCCAGGAAGCACAGAGGTAGGAAGATCACTGTGAGTTCAAGGAAAGCCTGGGACTACAGAGTTGAGTTCTAGGTCAACCTGGGCTAGAGTGAGACTCTATCTAAAAAAATGTTAATTGCATAATGTTAGAAAATCTTTACAATTAATAGAACATGCCCATACATAGAATGACAAGGTAACAGTTTCAAGTAGACCAATAATATTTTAGAACCCAGTATTTTTATTGCCTAGAAATGTTTCTTTCATGCCTAAAAAAAAAAAAAAATCACACTGATTTTAAACCCAGGGACCAGAAAAGAAATGATCCTAAAGTATTTCATTTGAACATGTTTTGTCTGTTTGTAAAACTACATAAATTTTATTATTGTGTGTGTGGATGCAAATCAAACTCTAAACAGGGTGTGCACAGGGTATGCACACACATATATACACAGAGAGAGAGAGAGAGAGAGAGAGAAAGAGAGAGAGAGAAACAGGTAATATCATGTATTAAACATGTTGAAGATATAAATTTTACTTATCAGAGAATTCTTCACACATTGGTTCATCAAAACAGTCTTCTTAATGTTAAGCAACCTTAGTATACTTAAATTTTCTACATATACAGCTTTCTTGGGATCTTTTTCAGTGCAATTAAAGTTGTTAATAATCGTAGAAACATTTTACACCAAATAAACTCTGCCTATAAATAGATGGACAAAGGTAATATGTTTCAACATAGAGAAATAATAACAATTTTAAAGTTCATACTTTTTATTGCCTTGTGACGACACTTCATCTCACTTTATTTATGTGAAGAATGGTTTAATTTGTTATTTATTGTTTTCCTCCCACTAGGAAATAATAAACTTTACGTGTTTGGCAGTAACAACTGGGGTCAGTTAGGATTAGGATCAAAATCACCGAGCAACAGACCAACCTGTATCAAAGGTTTGGGTTTCCCCCCCCTTCTTTATTATTTTAAATATTTAACAAATTGCATAATGTACTTTAATGTGGATTATATTGTTATCTAACATCTTAAATAAACATCTTTTTTTTACTTGGTAACATTTACTCTCATATCAACATCTAACTTTTTATATGAAATTCAGAATTGTTTGAATATATTAACGGTCTAAAAATCACATTATTTTAAAGTCTTGGCCCACAAAGGAAGTAATGATCCTATAATGTCACATTTGACCATTTCATTTTTTGATTGTTAGTAAAATGGCTTAAATATTACTGCTAATAATTATGATGTGTTAGAATTTTGAACTGTCTCATCATAGTTATATGTAGCTGATTTTATAAAACATGCTTTATGCTACAGTATATAGTTAGTAGATGGACTGAACAAATCATTTAGGGTAGGACTAGGAGTTGATTAAAACTAGCCTACAAGAAAACAGAACACAATATTGGAAATCAAGTTGGGTGTGGTGACACATGCCTTTAATCCCAGCACTTGGGAGGCAGAGGTAGGAGGATCAAGGTGAGTTTGAGGCTACCCTGAGACTGCATAGTGAATTCCAGGCCAGCTTGGCCTAGAGTGAGACCTTATCTTGAAAAGCCAAAACAGACAAAAAATAAAAATAAAATTGACTTTGTTCCAGATTATATAACATATATGTATATATTACCCTTTGAAAATATTCTCACTGTCATATGTAAAGATTCTGGGCATAGATTATGAGCACAAACTATATTTAAATTATAAAGGAGATTCCCAGGGATGTGACATTAGCAATATCCTTTATCTGGCCAAAATTTAAATTTCACCTAAAAATTTCAGTGTGAATTTCTCATATCCATGCGAGTTATAGACATTGTTGTGAGATTATTATTAAAGAATTTCCACATGGTCAAAAAGTATTTATTGAGCACAGACTATTAGACACTTGGGTATATTCACAATGAACAAGATCCTTACAAACACCTCATAGATAAGTGTAGTAGATTATGAAAATCCTTAAGAGAACAGGCAGGCACTCTTTAGCCATCTGTGTAGTTGCTTTGCTGAGTAATTAGGAGATAGTCTGGGAATGTTTATTTTTAATATGTAGATAAATATATAAACAAATTTAACATAAATATATGCTTGTGATTATTGGCCTCAGGGTTTTTATTTATTGTGGTACAAGATGAGCTTGATGATGATGATTGCAGATTAGGTAATGGATCAAGTTGGTAAGGAAACAGAATGACAGAATGCATTGGGCCTTTGCATATATTAATTACCTGTGGGATTTAAAAAAAAAATTAGATGCCTTGGCCTTACCTTAGACACAATACTCACTGCGACATTTCATTTGTTATTATGATGCAAAACTAGATCTGAAAAAAACTTGGTTTAATAAAGAATATTTACTTTGGATTCAAGTAGACCTTTTATATCTCAGTTCTGGAGCTACAAATGTAGTTCATTTGCAGACTATAAATAAATCTCAATTCTACCACTTTGTTATCACTGTCTTTGATTACTTATCATTTTCATACCCATAAAATATTTTAATTGTCAGTTTCATATATGTTTAGCTCTTAAGTCTGAAAAAGTGGTATTTGCTGCCTGTGGAAGGAACCACACCCTAATTTCAACAGGTATAGTATCAGCCTTTGTGACTTCCTATGCCCTCTTGAGAACTAAGGTCTCTCTTTATTAAGATTTGTGGCTTTGTAACATTAATTGAAATCGCCTTTAGCACTAGTTAGATTGAATATAATTTTTAAATATGAAGCCACATGCTAAATGACTGAAAATCAAGCTGTTCTTACATTATATAAGAGGAGGGTATCTCCTTACCTGTGGGAATATCTTAGTCAGCTTGCTCCTGTTTCTTTTTCTTACTTTACAGAGAGTGAGTGGAAACTAAACAGGGTGTGCAGTAAGTGTAGATGATAACAAGGTGATTATAAGTTTATTTTAAAAGTGAAAGGAAATAGAATAGCCAAAGTAATTTTGAAAAATAACACTGAAAAGACTTGAAGGACTAGTAATACTCCAATTTTAAGATCCACTATTAAACTAAAATAATCAAGAAAGTGTAGTATTGGCAAATAAGGACAAAGATTAATGAAATAAAATAGACTCCAGATATAGACTCATCATTGTATGTTCAGCTTATTTCTAACAAAAAAAAAAAAACCAAACTAAAACAATCCAATGGAGGAAAGCATAGTATTTTCAACAAATGCTACTGACTAGTTAGCAGTCCTGAATTGAGTGCTCCTCCCTGTCTCTCTTTCTCCCCAAGCTGCTTTTGTCTTCAATCTCTTTTCATTGGCCCCTGTACACTTGTCTTCGTTCATAATTTTGGCCTACTAATAAAGTATCTGCTGTATGCTGACCTGTTTCAGAAAACGGGGTGGCTGTAGTATATTAGTATTTCTTTTCTATGTACAGATAATGGCAGTGTATATGCAACTGGTGGAAACAGTGAAGGACAGTTGGGACTTGGTGACACTGATGATAGAGATACTTTCCATCAAATTAGCTTTTTTACACCCAATGATAACATTAAGCAGATCTCTGCTGGAGCCAATACTTCAGCTGTACTAACTGGTGAGTGAAACTTGTCTGCATTTCTATTTGGACAAATCTTTTTTTTTTTTTTTTAAGAATAGGATATATCAAATCTGCAAACTCAGTATTATTGTTCAGTTTCCTTTAATTGGCTGTGCATCTTCAGAAAACTTAAAATACAACTTTAATGAATCTATATGTGTGCTTAGAGTGAAATATTAATAAAAAAAGCTGATTAATAAATTTTAACCCACCCACTCTTTTGGGTATTCTTTGTTTTCTCTTAATTTCTGAAATGTACACTTGCAGTTTTAAATGAAGTTATGGAAAGAAATATCCACAAAAATGTATTGGGGCATGTTGCAGTCAGCATTCTAGTTACTGCGCAGAAAGAACCCAAACAAAAGCAGCTTGTGGAGGAATGGGTTTATTAGGCTTATTAGGTTTATTAGGACTCAAGGGGAGACTCCATCCTGGCAAGGAAAATGATGGCATGAGCAGAGGGGTGGACATCACCTCCACTACAGCACTGCAAACAATGTCAGGAAGGTGTGCCAAACACTGGCAAGGGGAAGTTGGCTTATAACCCCCATAAGCTCGCCCCTGACAACACAGCTCTATTGAGGTTCTAATTCCCAAACTGCCATCAGCTGGGGATCCAGCATTCAGAACACATTCATTTGTTGTGGGGGACACCTGGATCAAACCATGACAGGACATTACAGCCATAGCCTCTCTTTCTGCTCTCCTTACCAAAAGCACATATGGGAACTCTCTTTAAAACTTAGAGCCATAATCATGTTGACTCTACTGAAGCTACTGGTTTGCTACATTATTACAAGCAGGAGGCTGTCTAAATATCCAGTATTGCTTTGTCCACTAGGAAAATCTGAATTGTATCTGACATTCCCTTCTGTTTTGTCAACTAAATAGTTAGGTATTTAATGCTATTTTTTTCAACTCTTATTTACAATTTTAATTTTATTGTTTTATTATTAAACTACTTCAAATTTTTTGTTTGTTTGTTTTTTCTCACTGTAGCCCAGGCTGACCTGGAATTCACTATGTAGTCTCAGATTGGCCTGGAACTCACGGCGATCCTCCTACCTCTGCCTCCCAAGTGCTGTGACTAAAAGCGTGCACAACCATGCCCTGGTAAAGGTAATTTTTAATATCTTATTTATTTGCAAGGGAAAAGAGAGAATGAGAATGGGTACATCATGGCCTCCAGATTCTGCAAATGAACTCCAGATGCATGTACCCCTTTGTACTTCTGACTTTACATGGGTACTGGGGAATCAAACTAGGTGATTAGGCTTTGCAGGAAAGAGCCTTAACCACTGAGGCATCTCTCTAGTCCAAAGGTTATTTTTTTTAATTCATAAAACAATAGATAGAAATTTTCAGATGTGGTGGTACACACCTGTAATCCCAGCAATTGAGGGTCTACAATAGGAAGAGAATGAGTTCATAGGCAGCCTGGGCTACATAGACTCTTATCTCCAACAAACAAAAAATAGAATTAAATAAATATTTATAATTCCTAGAATATTTATTCTGTATTTAGGTTAACCTAACCTGTCATTGAACCCCTCATTATAAAGAATGTAACTTAATGTGATTTTGAGATGCTATAAATGCTAATTTATTTTCTCAGTCTCTGAAGCTAGAAGATATTTTCAGGTGTAAATTATAAAAGTAGCTACATTAGATGATTTTGAATATTTTCAATCCAAATAAATTGCAAATGCTTAAAGATTGGTCATTAAACAGCATAAATATGTATGGAAATACCATGTTGCATTCCATAAGTGTATACATTTATTATGCATCAAAGAAGAATAAAATAAAAATAAAAATGTACAAGCTATAATTTTAAAATAATCTGTATAAAATATTATAACTAATGAGCTCTACTACTTTTTAAAGCCTTTTCTCCCCTTATTTTTACTTACAGAGGATGGAAAACTTTTTATGTGGGGAGATAATTCTGAAGGACAAATTGGATTACAAAATAATAGTAACGTGTGTATCCCTCATGAAGTCACTATTGGAAAGGCAATTTCATACGTCTCTTGTGGCTATTACCACTCAGCCTTTGTAACAGGTAAAACAGCATATTTTGGATATATCATATTATGTATCATATCTGAGTAATTACTGTTAGTACAATTATGTGTCAAATTCTATATTTCTGTAAAAGTTATGCCATGGTTGTCCATACAATGAAAAGATGTGGGTATGTTTTAACTCTTTAAGCAACTTTCCCTTTCTATATTGACAGTTTATAATTTCAAACATTCTCTGACATGTTAGCTTTTTAAGTGACAATTGGGTCTATTAGAAAAATAAAATTGATTCTTTAAAAACTCTCTTACATTTTGGATCTCAAACCTCTTAGAAGCCTTTGCCATTAAAAACAAGGTCGGTGGATCATCTCTGATGGGAGAAGTATGATTATGACTTTCAATTGAATTTATTTTTTTCTAACAATTACCCAAATTAAATACTTTAGTAGACTCTCTTAGATATCTCTCCAAGATTTTACTCTGAACATTTACTCTTTAAATTATGAACCACAGATTCAGGTTTAGAAAATGTTACTTGTCCCATTCTAGTCCCCCAGATTTTCCAACAGATTGGACAAAACTGACTTTACTGCTATTATTCAGCACTATTTCCCTGGGGATAACTAATACATATTTTTAATTTTAAATTACTTATTTGTAATGAGAGAGACGAGAGAGAGAGAGAGAGAGAGAGAGAGAGAGAGAGAGAGAGAGAGAGAGAGAGAGAGAGAGAGAGAGAGAACGGGTACACCAGGGTGTCTAGCCACTCCCAAGGTACTACTCCAGATATATGTACCACTTTATACATATGGCTTATATGCATACTGGGGAATTGAACTCTGGTCTTTAGGCTCTGGAAGAAAGTGCCTTAACCACTTAGCAATCTCTCTAGTTCCCAGAACCTATTTTTAAAGAAGAGCAAGTTAATTTTATTAACTGCTTTAGTAGGCTAGGCATGGTGGCACATGAATATAAAATTCAAAACTTGAGTGGGTGATAAAGGCAGAAGGTTCACCATAAATACTAGGCCAGTTTGATGTATATAGTGATTTCCAGGTCAGCTAATGATATGGTTTGATCCATTGACTCAAGAAATCAGCAGTAATAAAAGAACTTTCCTGATTTGTACATTAGTTGAATATCTAGAATTGTTCATCTTAGCCAATAGGAATGACATTGAACATGCTGGGTTTTGTTTTATGTTGAAAAAAAACTTTATTGAGATATATTTATTCACAAACCATATTATTCACTAATTAAAAGTGTATGATTATATAGCACTTTGAATACATTCACAGGTTTATAAATACTGTGATCTTTTAAACTATACACTTTGCTAGAGATGTATTTTTATTAACTGATGTGAACTGTCATTTATTTTAATATTAGCCATTATTGTGTCTGTATTGACCCAAAAGTTGTCTCAAAGAATATTTCTTTCTTTCTCCTTCCCTTTCTCCCTCTTCCTCCCCCTCTCTCCCTGTATGTATTCAGATGGTTGCCCCCCATGAACATTCATGCACAGTCCAAACGAGAATGTCAAGTGTCTTTTTCTTATCACTTATCCATGTATTTCATTCATCGAGACCAGGTCTCTCCCTCAACCTGGAGATGCTATCCATCAGCATGCTCCAGCAATCCTCCAGGCTCTTCCCTTCTGTAGGTGGGGTTACAGATGTGCATGGCAATGGCCAGCTTTTTATGAGTCTTGAGGCATCTCTGGCCTAAGAGACCCTCATGCTTAAGTGGCAAGTGCTCCAAACTCCTGAGCTATCTTCCTAGCCCCCTATATAATGTTTCTTATAAAAATTAATGTGGTTTAAATATAGGACCTATCCTTTGGGACTTTATAGTATGATACCTGTAAGATATATAAAGTCTTGCTATCCAGGAAGCATTTCAAACTATAAGTGTACTCCATTTTACCTCTTGACAACACTGGAAGAGAGGTGTGTCACCTCTGATTCAATATATATACAAACAGGTTTAGACACAAGGTGATGCTACAACTCACTTTTAGAACCACATTTAAGACCAGTCTTTGGATGCTCCACACCTGATTTCTATCAGATCACAGTTTCTTTACATATAAACATGAGGAAAATGAAGATGGTACAGCAACAAAAGGACACTGCCTAAGTACTTCTGATTTCATTAGTTCTTCTATTGGTATGAAACAAAACCCCCATGACATAGTCACTTTTATTCCTACTATTACTGGAACAATCATCGCTAGTATGACTCTATATAAATCACAGTATAATAGCCATAAACAAATTCCTGTTTTCCAGAAACTCACAGTCATTAGATAGTGTGATAAGTGTAATACAGAGGGAAATCAGTAGTGTTCTTGTAGGCAATTGTCAAGAGTTCCTTGGTGAGAGTTTTTTTTTTTCCTGAAGAAAGTATCATCTGAGTTAAATCTTCTATCTGAAGATATGATCAACATATGTGCTTAACACATAAATGAGGTTTCTAGAAATATGCATCATTAAAAAAAGTTTATCTGGGCTTGCTGGCACAGGGTTATAATAATTCCAACTATTTAGGAAACTGAATCAGAAAAATTGCGTGTTCAAGGCCAGTCTTGGCAACTTACTGAAAGAGAACCTTTATCAAAATTTAAAACTTAAAAAGAGGACTGGAGAGGTAGTTTAGTGGTAGAATGCTTGCCTGGAATGTTCAGATCCTTAAATATAATCCCAGGTACCACAAAAAATATACATGAAAGAAAATAAAAGTAAGAAGATATAATAGCCTTTGCTATGCTTTGTGAGGTAAAATGCTTTTTAAATTCTTTATTAGTAGTGGTAGTCATGAATTAATTTATGAAAATTAGATTAACATGATCAAAAGGAAAGGAAAACTCTAGCTTTATTTTCTTACCATGCAATAAAAATGTCTCAAAAAGGTCAAATTTATTGTTATTATGTAAATATTATTGAACATGAGAATATGTACCAAAATCCCAGTATTTTGCTCCCATTATATCATGATTAATCACTCTACTTTTCCTCTAACAGTGGATGGTGAACTGTACACATTTGGAGAACCTGAGAATGGAAAATTAGGCCTTCCTGAGCCGCTGCTGATCAATCACAGATATCCCCAGCATGTGTCTGGAATTCCTGAGAAGGTGATTCAAGTAGCCTGTGGTGGAGGGCATACTGTGGTTCTTACAGGTATGTGTGGAACCTGCTCCGTTTCCTGTGTTATTTGATGACTAACGACATTTTAATCTTTTTTATTGTGATAAGGACACATAATATAAGGTATAACTTGTTTTTTGTTTTTGTTTTTTGTCTTTTTTTTTTTTTTTTTTGGTTTTTCAAGGTAGGGTCTCACTCTAGCCCAGGCTGACCTGGAATTCACTATGTAGTCTCAGGGTGGCCTTGAACTCATGGTGATCCTCCTACCTCTGCCTCCCGAGTGCTGGGATTAAAGGCGTGCGCCACCACGCCTGGCAAGCTATAACTTCTAAACTGAATTTTAAGTCTATAATATAGGATTGTTATATATAGCAATAGTGTTATATTTCTAAAACCTTTCTTATATAATTGAAATATTGTCCGTAGTGTACAACACCTCCCCTACCCCTTGACCCAGCTGCTGAAAACCACCATTCTTATGGAAGCTGTCCTTGTATTTCTTTCCATTAAGATCCACACACCTTTCATTCCTATAGTTAATATACATTTCTGATTCATAGAAAATATTTATAAAAAAGAAAAATTATTTTCTGAATTATTTCAGCTAAAGTAGTTGTTATTTATTTTCATAACCATAACACCTTTAATGGCAGCAGATCGCATTGTTTAGCTCATTTTTAAGGGCAGATAATTTTTTAATGTATGCATTCCATAGTTATCTAAAATTGACATTATTTTTCCTAAAATACTTTCTTTTTGAGAAGCTCTCTTCATGGTACTATTCATAGCTGCTGATAATTCTTTGTGATTTCCACAGTGTATAACTGGAGAATTTCTTGGTGATTTTACATTTTTATAGTTCATCAGTAAGTGGTAAGATTTTAAGTTACAAGAAAAAGGGACCTTAACAATAATCACTTTTGGCTTCTGAGCTTCATATTTGCTATAAAATGTATTTTCTAATCAATATATTGACATATCCTTAAGTTAATATTCCAAAATTTGTTCAGCATTAGATTTATTTTACATAAATGGTACAATAGTAATACATTTAGGTACTAAATTATTATTATGATTTTTAATCAAAAAGCATTTAACACCTCTGATCATTGCTTTATTGTCAGTAATCCAAAGTTAGAAGTATTCTAGAGAAATTTTTAGTTATAGCCAGTTCTCAGATGATATGCTTAATATTTATAAGTGAGTGGTTTTTACCTTTAGAATTTCTTATATTGCTTTTTATCTTGGGTCCAGCCATGTTCAATAAGCTTTGGTTTCCTAGAATTATAATATCAAAATAGGATCAGTTATAAGTTAGGAATATTTTCTTCAAAGCAGCCACTATAATTTTAAAACCTTATTAAGGTTTTAGAATATTTTGAATTTTTGCTGATAAAATAAATTTTTATCGAATGTCAAAAATATTTATAAGTAAAAGCTTTATAAATTATTTGAAACTTTATTTAGAAACTATTCTTTATTCTTTATGAAGTCTAGTTTTTAAAATTTTTATAGAAAAATTAACTTGCTGGGTGATTCAAAGATATTCTAAAAGCACAGATGTTCATGATGAAGTGTGCTAGGTATGATAGCTCACCCTATAATTCTAGTACTCATGTGACTTAAGCTAAATTCGATACTACCCTGGGCTACACCATTAAAAAAAAACAAGCTAAGAAAAAGGACACACACACACACACACACACAAACACACACACACACACACACACACACACACACACACACCCTACCTATCATCCCACTATTTGGGTGGCTTAAATAGAAGGATCATAAATTTGAGACTAGCCTGTGTAACATAGCAAGCTGTTAGCTCAAAAGTAAATAGACAAATGAATAAATTTAAAGGGTACTTAAAATGTGAGTTTTCATACAATAATACATTTAGCCTTTTGAAAAGTTAGTTTTGAGGATAAAGATCATGTTTCCAGAAATTAACTTTTCTTCTCAGATTTTTTTTGGAAATGTCATGCTTCATGTAAAGTGACAAGAAATTCAGTATATTTTGCCATGAGATGAAACAGTGATTAAAGGACATTTGCAGACATTAGGTTATATTAGGTTATCATAAATTGAAAAGACTTTTTTTTCAAGGTATTGTCTCACTCTAGCCCAAGCTGACATGGAATTCACTATGTAGTGTCAAGGTGGCCTCGAATTCATGGCAATCATTCTACCTTTGCCTCCTGAGTGCCAGAATTAAAGCTAGCAAGGCTTTTTTTTTTTAATTATGAGATACATCTATTTGAAAGTCCTTGAACAGTTACTGCCTGCTGTTAAGGTTTCAACTACAAAGGCAAGAAAAAGAAATGCCCTTTCTATCTGATTGTCACAGCCAAAATTTAATGGGACAATACAAAAGAAAGAGTTATAATATAGGGGAGACACAAATAGAAAACTTACACCCTTATAACTGGAAATATGTCATATAATTACTATTTAAGAAACTATTTTTATATTAAAACAAAAATATCTTTTGACATTGCATCAATATACTTTCATATCAGTAGTCTGGCATAATTTATGTAAGGAGTAAGATGTCAATATTTTTTTAAATGTTTATTTATTTATTTACTTGAGAGTAAGAGAAAGACAGAGACAGGGAATGGGCACTCCAGGGCCTCTAGCCATTGCAAACAAACTCCAGACGCATGCACCACCTTGTGCATCTGGCTTTATGTGGGTACTGAGGCATTGAATTCAGGTCCTTTTGCTTTACAGGCAAGTGTCTTAACCACTGAGCAATCTCTCCAGCCCAGGACCTCAATATTTTATAAAGCATTATTACAGAGGAAAGTCAGTATGCTGCATTGTCAGAATTAAATGAACTTATTGTGTACATTTCAGATAAAAACTATTTTTTACAACCAAATATTTTCAAATCTGCCTGAAGAAGGTTTCTCATATAATTCTACTATGTAGGGTTAATGTCATATAATACAAGTAACTTGCCTATTAACTACAGCTAGTGATAACAAAAGATCAGGTACTTGCCTTAATGAGAAATTCTTGTTCATTCTTCAAGTAGTTAGGAAAATCCCCTGAGCTAAGTGGAAGTGAGTAGCATAATTGACTCTGCACTTCCTAGTGCATTGACCAGTAAGATTGTCTCTAAAAAAATTGTTAAGATTTATATATGTAGCTTTTGTGTTTTGCTTTTTCTGGAAAGCATATGAATTCAAATATACTCAGTTATTGAAGGACCTCTGATATCACCTCAAACATATTAATGAAGGGGAAACATTTTTTCTCCATTTATTATTATTGAATTTGCTAGTAATAAAGCATTACTTGTGGATAAATATAACATATCTACCTTAAGTTTTAATTCTCATACAAAATATTTTCTGAAATTATTTATGTATGTTTATTAAGGGAAGTACTAAGGATGGAACTTGAGGCCTTGTGCATGCTACTACACAAGTGCTCTACCTTTCGCCATACCTCCAGTCCAGAAATTGTGATTATGTTTCCTAAAATTGATTATGCAACCATTTCTTAGAGTAAGAAGATTATAGGAAATAGTTTTTAAAGTTTGTGGAAGTGAAAGGAATTGCTTTAATGACAGTTGATATTTTTGGGGCTGATGTGGTAATTATAAGAATATGACAGGTATTTCTCCAACTTATACACCTTATATCCTAGCTGTTACTTATAATAGTTCTTTTTATGGTTACTTTAAGAAAGGATGGAGTCAGACCCATACCATAATTTTTACAGCTCTTTCAATATTCTATTCTTTCAGTATTGAAAAAAATATCTAGTTTAGTGTTAGTGGTTTCTGGGTAGTTCTTTCCAGTAAAAAAATACTGGAAATGTTATTGTTTTTAAGTTTGATGGTGATAGTATCTGCCCTCATGCAGTTCTTTTCTTATATTTGCCGATATTTCTTCAGAGAAAGTCGTGTATACTTTTGGTCTGGGACAGTTTGGCCAACTGGGCCTTGGCAATTTTATTTTTGAAACATCAGAACCCAAAGTCCTTGAGCATGTTAAAGATCAGAAAATAAGTTCTATTTCCTGTGGAGAAAATCACACAGCTTTGATGACAGGTATGAATTAGGTTTACTCTTTTCTGTTTATAGAACTGGATAGCTTTAATTATAAAGGAAGAATATATGGAGTGACCAGCTTAAAGAATGTAATTAGTGACTAAAAGTTGGATTTCTTTGATTAATACTTCAAAACACAAATTTGTAAATTTATTTTGTTTTTAAGTCAGTTTAAAATAAATATGGGAAAAAAATAAAATAAATATGGGGAAAGATGGAGATATGGCTCAACAGTTAAGTTGCTTGTCTGCAAATCCTAATGGCCTGTGTTTGATTTCCCACTATCCACATAAAGCCAGATGCACAAAATGGTGCATACTTCTAGAGCTCATTTGCAAATGGCTGGATTCCCTGACATGCCCTTTCTCTCTATATTTTTCAATGTTGTTGCGGTCAGCATTCTTGTTGCTGCACAGAAAGAACCCAAGCAAAAGCGGCTTGTGGAGGAATGGGTTTATTTGGCTTATGGACTCAAGGGGAGACTCCATTCTGGCAGGGAAAACGATGGCATGAGCAGAGGGCTGGACATCACCTCTGCCACAGCACTGCAAACAGCGGCAGGAAGGTGTGCCAAATACTGGCAAGGGGGAGCTGGCTTATAACCCCATAAGCCCGCCCCCAACAACA
>PVHP010023593.1:0-27280 GCA_004024765.1 Zapus hudsonius
CATAATTTTCTTAGCATTCTACCAAGGTCAGAAAAACAATGGTGTGGAAGGTTTTGAAAATTTTGCTTATAAACTGACTCCTAGTCAAAGAAATAAAGAGTTAGATTGACCAAAAACAAAGCTGGACAAGAAAAGGAACTCAGACGACCCATGGAGGAGGTTATCCAGTGGAGTAGAGAGGGGAGGGCAGCGGGGAATTGGGGATAACAACTCATTGTTTGCTCACTAAATATTGTAACTCATTATGGACAATAAAAAAAACTGTTTAAAAAAAAGATAGTATGCAAACCAAATGGAAAAATGAATGCGATTACAAAAATAAGGAGACAAAAAATACCTGGAAAACTCAGCAATATGATGTTAAACTATGACATCACTTAAAGCTGGAGATGCTGCCAATGATCCTTTATGACCGGGGTTATCATGGTTCCAAAAATTCCTTGACTGTGTTATAGGAAACACAAGGTTTGTCAGCAGGAGCTCACTTCTAATAGTAAAATGCTCATACTCAGAGCGTTTTAAACTACTCTTGCTATGATTCCCTCACATGAAACAGTCACATTGATCATTAGTGTGCAGAGTTCAGCATGACAGTAAGTTTAAAAGTGTTTTGGTAATATAATTCTTACAAACTGAGATATGAAAAAAATGAATCTGGGTAATCTAAATTAAGTTTCTTACCTAAATTAGACTATCCCAAATCATCTGGGATTGCTCAGTCTAGGCATCTCTTATGCTGACTTTCGTAGTCAGCCACACGCTGCTGGGATGAATCTTCAAACCAGGCACAATTTGGGGGAGGAAATGATTTATTCAAGCTACAGATCCAGGGGAAGTCCCATAAAAGTGAAAGAGGCTGGTCCTCTTTCACAAGTCCAAGCAGAGAGAAAAATCTATCACCAACACCACACACAGAACAGGGAATAGGCAGGAGGGCCAAAGAGAATTTCTTCTCCTTTATATAGGCTTAGGGTGGGGTCTTACAACCCTTCCCCAGACTTAATGGCTTCATGAGTCTCTGGAATTTCCTTCCTACACTTCCCAAAAAGGAAAGGATGTTTACTTCTAGCTCCCTTGAGCTTCCTTACATCCTGCCCCCTACTGAGAGGCTGCCTTCTTGTGAACAACCTCAGAGACCCACCCAAGATTACTTGAAAGGTCAAGTTGACATCAAAACTAAACCATCATGCTGACCAACCCCTTGTTACCACTTGAACAAACTTCATGTATAACATGGTCATGTTTCATACAAACTCATTAAAGACAACCAAATCCAATGGCAGTAAAGAAGATACATCATAAGTTACAAGTTCTTTTTCGCACATTCTCCTTTGGAAAATTTAGTCCTTGGAATTGTCAAGTTAAACTGGGATGTAGTATTTTCCATTAATTTTTGGATTCCTAAAACAGTATAGGAGGAATTCCTTTATCTATGTGTAAACATGTATTCATGTGTATTCAGAGATGGCCAGAAAATAGAGCATGGTAGGTTGCAGGTAGAACTTGGGTTTTCACCACAGCCATCCTGACCATGTGCCCATGCCCAATAGTCTACTTATTGAATGCTTCCTATATGCCAGACACTTCTAAGCACTGTCTGTCATCATCCACTAATCAATCATTCATTAATTGCTTCAAATAACAGTCTGCAGTGGGTGTTGTTATCAGCCCAGTATTCTCAGTAAGGAAAGAGTGGTGTCAAGAAAGCCAATAGTGGCAGAGATGGGATTTGAACCAAATTTATTAATTCCAGAGTATTGGCCACTTCACAGAGTTTATGTAGTAGCACATAAATATCAATTTTTTTAAAAAAATTATTTAGACCCCCCTTGTCTCCTAGTCTCTTATCTATTTTAACAAGCTCACTTTGATAGTTTATTTTTGTGTCAACTTGTCTTAGCCACAGTACCCAGGTATTTAGATCAAATATTACGGTTGATATTTCTGTGAAAGCCACATTTAACTACATCTCATGTATCATTTCAATACCTGGATTGTGAATACAACAGATTGCTCCTTCCAGTGTGGGTAGGCTGCATCCAATTAGACCTTGAGAACAAAGGCGGACCTTCCCTGAAAAAGAAGAAATTCCATGAGCAGATGGCCTTTGGACTTGAACAGTAACATGGACTCCTCTCTCTGTCTGCACTTAGCAAGCTACCTAGAGATTTTGGACTTTTCAGCCTCAATTCCCTAAAATCTCTCTGGCTCTCCCACTACATATATATGTACATATATGTACATTTTTGTGCATCAGCACCAACAGTGTCACTCAATCGCTCAAAGAGGGGGCTCATTACCAGACTATTGTGGTCATCCTAAGAACAGACCCACACAGCAGGTGAGGAGGGCAGGTTAGGCCTAACTACCTTCCTGTTACTCAAAGTAAAGATGTAATTGCTTAAATTTAGTGCCAGAGATGCTATGCTTAATTACTTAAATTCCCTGATGCTAATCTTTAATAAAACAGTGAGAACGGAATAACATCAATAGCTTACAAAAGATAACTGTCACAGCATCAAAATCAAGTGTAGCATTTTCCCCAGTTCTCTTTGTTAATCTCTCAGAAAAGAATTCTTTGTTCATATGTTAAGGACTTTTTATTGAATGGAATGATGTGTCATGTTGTGTGATAAACAGCTGGTGGATGGTTTAACATAGTCATAGTTGAATAGTTTCAATGTACTTCCATTCATTTTCTTAATTATAGTCTCTTTAAGACACAACAATGTAAGCTTAAAAAAAAAAGAAGACAAAACAGCAACAAAAACTATACCTCCAGTAAATAAAAGATATAAAACCAATATGTTGGTTGTCAATTAAAGACCTCAGGCTCTCAGCTTGAATGAAACACCCCAACATCAATGACATTTTTCTAAGAACTTTGAAATGAGAGACCGTGGCCAAGAGGTTCAAATGACTGAGTAATAATCTACAAGTGTTTTGTAACTGAAACTGCTTAATGAGCTTTAATGTCCCTGACAGTTCCAAAGCCTAAGGGCTCAGAAAAGCTTAGTTTTTGTTTTGTCACCTTGGGCATCAATTTTTTTTTTTTCTGAAATCTTAATCCAACAAGACACATTTGAGGTTTAACAATCAAAGTGTTCACTTGTATCTGAATATTCATGGTTTTTAATTTACTTATTTGTTTTTAAAGTCCTGCCCAAAATAAATGTGAAAATGGCACTATGAGTAGAGTCTAAACTTCTCTTTTGAAATAACTTTTATATTTGTAATTTATCTCAGGAATAAAGTTTGCTATTTCCTAAAAATACATTAATAGAGGAAAGGCTACCAATTTGCTGTGTGGTGAGGTTAGCGGATGCAGAGACAGCCTTGAGCAAAGAACAGAGCTGGATTGTCTTAGACTGCTTCAGTCTGCTGAGACAAACTTCCAAACAGACCCAGTTTATATGAAGAAGAAATTTATTTCAAGCTTACAGATCCAGGGGAAGTTCTATTAATGGCAGAAGAAGCTGAATCCCTTTCACAGAGCCAAGCAGAGAGAAACCATCACTAGCCATCAAATACAAAAAAAAAAAAAAAAACCCACAAAAAACAGTCATGAACACTGAGAGTGCTCGCTCACACCTTTGGACTGAAATCAGATCCCCCTCCAGTGACACACCCCTCCATCAGGCTGATAAAGACTTAAGCAGGAAGTTTAACATGTGTGGTAGTGTGCACCTTCAATCTCGGCATTACGGTCCTTCCCACAATTCAATTCATTAGGCAATAATCTAAAACCTTGTGTTGTAGTCAACCACACACTGCTGGGATGGACCTCCAAACCAGGCACATTTATGGGAGGAAGGATTTATTGAAGTTACAGATCCAGGGGAAGTTCCATAATAGGAAAAGAGGCTGGTCCCCTTCCACAGGTACAAAGAGTGAGGAGAGAGAGAGAGAGAGAGAGAGAGAGAGAGAAGCTATCAACACACACACACACACACACACACACACACACACACACACACACACACCAGCAAACAGAGGGAAGAGACAGATTTCTTTCCCCTTTATGTAGCCTTAGGGTGGGATCTTGCAACCTTTTCCTTAGAGTTGAGTTTCTGAGTCTCTGGATTTTCCTTCTTGTCCTCCAAGGAAGGAAAGGTGTTTATTTTGGCTTGTGTTTTTAACAAGGTATATTCCATCATGATGGTTAAGGTACAGTGGCAGGAGTGGAAAACGAGCTCATCACAGTATGCAGCAGCAGAAAATGGACAGAAAGTGAGGTTAGGCTATAAAACTAGAAGATTCACCTTCTAGTGACCCACTTCCTCCAGAAAGTCTCCAACTCCTAAAGGTTTCACATACGGAGCCACCAGCTGGGTACCCAGTGTTCAAACACATGAGTCTATGATGGCCATTTTACATTCCAACAACAACCGATTTCCTGGTAAACACACTGAAAGACAAGTGGAGCACTTAGAAATCCAGGAACTAGATGTCAGATGACACAGCTGTGCCAGATTGGTAGAGCTGTGCATATCTGGTAACCTATAACTATACCAGGTTGTGCCCATGTGACAAAGCCTTGCCTGTGTTCACTCAAAGGTGGCTATGGAGTGTATTTCTGAACTGCTCACAAACAAAATGGAATACATATTAAAGCAGGGTTATAGCATTTTCAAAAAAAAAGATTCTTATTGATTTCTTCAATGGTTTAGATCTATGTTTGTATTTTTCATTGTGTTTTACTTTTTCATTGTTTTTTATGGTTTGACTTTTGTTTCCATTTTTGTCTTTTTTTCTAACATGTAAAAGTTTAATTTCTCTTTCTAACGGGTTATCTTTATAACTACTTAGAATTTTGTACATTATTTGCTAGCCTGCTGTTTTAACTCACTCCAATAAAATTGACTTCATGACTATCCTTCATTGTTTACACCTATGCAAATCTTCTCTTCCAAATTTCTTTTTTAAAAATAGCTCCACTATGACCTCTCATAAAGTCACTTTTACATTTTCCACCTCACACTGTAGCCTTGCTTTCCTCTTTTGCTCATTCCTTCTTGATTACTAAGTAATCTCTTCAATGTCTTGAAAAAGCAGTCTTCAACATGAAAAACCACTGCAATGATACTGTTAGCAAATTGGAGGAGAAAGTCCAAAACATGTAAAATAAATTTAATATGGAAATCGCAACACTGAAGAAGAACCAAACAGAAATCCTGAAAGGAAAGAAACAATCACAAAAACCCACCAGTTTATTGATGTGACAAACAATTACCAAAAGCAATTTAAGGAAGGAAATTCTACACAGAAAAATGAAATTCACAGATACAGGACAAAGTTGAGACAATAATACACACAGATGCATATAAAAATATCAATGAACATGGTGATATTTCCAAGAAGTTTGTGTTACATTCAAGAGACCAAAAAACAAAACAAAACAAAATCCCCTGGATAGAATAAGGAGCCAAGATGAAAATCAAAAGAAAGATCATTTAATGCAATGATAACAGAAAATTTCGCAAGCATAGAGAAAAAGTCAATATTCAAACACAAAGAGCCTTTAAAACCCAAACCACACACAGCAAGAGTACACCCTCTCCTCAGCACAGCACAGTCAGGATGTCAAAAGTACAAACTAAAGAAATAATACTAAATGCCATAAAGAGAAAACATCATTTCATATTCAAAGGCAAAAATAATATGAATAATGTCAAATCTTTCATCAGTAGCTCTAAAAGCCAAATAAAATATTTAAAAAAAACATGGAATGGCATATTTCAAGCCATGAAAGTAAATAAGTGCCAACAAAGAACGCTATACTCTGTGGAGTTATCTTTCAAAATTGATGAATATGGATATTTCAAGAAAACACAAATTAAGACAATGACTGGCCAATGAAAATTCTTAAAGAAGTACTCTATACGGAGGAAGAAAAAACAGTCTCATCCCCAAGAATTCATAAAAGAATACCCACCATGTAAAGAAGAGACGAAAAAAGAAGAGCTGCAAAGGAATCAATCATGTCCGACACAGCAAAGCAGTTATCTCTCAAGCTCATAAGGGAAGGAAAAAAAAGACCAATAAGCTAGACAGAGTAACCTATTGGACAAAAAATCAACAGCCAAATTGTCTTCAACAAAAACATTTATCTAGCAAAAACATCTATGTCAGTTACCTTTTCATTGCTGGGACATAATACCTGACCAAAAACAGTATACAGAAGTAAAAAAAGTTTATTTTTGGCATACAGTTTTGGGGAGAAGTGTATCATGGCAGGTAAAGCAAAGCAAGAAACCCGTGTCACATTGCTACACCCAGAGGGCTACAGTACAGAAGGGTGACTGCTGACTGCTCATCCAGCTTTCTGCCTTTCATACAGTCCAGAAACTCAGCCCATGGGATGGTGCTAACTAATCTATACAATTTCTCGCAGAAAGGACCAGAAATTTGCTTCCACAGTGACTATAAATTCCGTCAAGTTGACAAGCAGAGGTTAACCATCACAACATTGAAAAACTGAATGTCAAAGGATCTATCAACCTACAAAGAAAACAAAAAGCATAAATAAATGGGCTTAGCTATTCTGATATCTGATTTTTAAAAAAAAAGACCTCAAACCAAAACTTATCAGAGGAGACAAAAACGGATACCACATATTAATAAAGGAGATTCTTTATCAAGAAGCCATAACAATTTTCAATATTAGGCCAAATATTAGTCCTCTTAATTTTATAAAGTAAATGCTAAAAGGCATAAAATGTCACATACGTCCTGATTCAAATATAGTGGGAGAATTTAAAAATCCATTCACATATTTGGATAATTCCTCCAAATTAAAAGTCATCAAAAATATCTCTGAGATAATTGGATTTTATGAGGTAACTACAGAATATGCCATCCAAGAGACAGAGTACAAATTCTCAACAGTACATGAAATTTTCTCCAAAACTGATCACATAGACCACAAAGCAATCCTTACCAAATAAAAAAAAATAAAATAAAATAATTCCTTGTATTCTGTCAGACCACAATACAATAAAACTAGAAATCAACAAGAGACTCATCAGGAACTACAAATACTTGGCTCTACATCCTTACTCTTCCATCTGGCCTGGCCTCAGAGCCCACCCTGCAAGTCCCTCGGAGCATTAAGATGCCTTCCAACCCCAAGCACTTGCTAGATTAAGGATTTTAAGGTTGGAAATCTGCTTTGGAAAGGATCTTTTACTGGTGTCTACGGAGCTGAGTCCATTCACACTGGGTTAGACGTTGCAATCAAAATGAAAGATAACAAAGCTGCAATGGTACCAAAAGTCCAAAACAAGATGAAAATAGTATTGCCAGTTAAAACATCCTTCCATCTTAGAGCTTTATAACTATTTGGAAGATAACAACAATGTGTACTTGGTGTTAAAGGTGTGTTACGATGGGGAAATGCACAGATTTCTAAAGAACAGAATGAAATCTTTCTCAGAAAATGAAGCTGGACACTTCACGCATCAGATCGTCACAGGAATGTTGCATCTTCATTCTCATGGTATATTACACAGGAACCTTACTCTTCCCGACCTCACACAATATGAACTTAACTCATAATATGAACATAACGTTGCTGACTTTGTTGACATTGTGTGGAACTCCTAATTGCATTTTGCCAGAAATTACAACTTAAAGTTCACACGGACTTGAATCTGATATTTGGTCATTGGGTTACATGTCTTACACATTACTTATTGGAAGGCCACCTTTTGACATGGATACAGTCAAGAACACATTGAATAGTGTTGGCAGATTATGAAATATCAGCTTTTTTTGTTGAGAGAAGCTTACAACTTTTTCACCAGTTACTTTATAGAATGAAAAAAAATCAGAGATAGCTCAGATTAATAACCAAATTATGCACTTTGGGGCTCTTGGAAAACAAGAAACCACTTCCAAGCCAAATAGATGGCAAGAAATAACAAAGATTAGGTTTAAAGTTAATGAAATAAAGCCTAAAAGAACAACACACAGAATCAAACAAAAAGTTGGTTCTTTGAAAAGGTTAATAGGATTGACAAGCCCCAAGCCAAAACTATCCAAGAGAAAGAGAGAGAAGACCTAAATAAATAAAATTAGAGATGAAAAGGGAGTTGTAACAGCAGATCCCAATGAAGTTCAGAAAACTATTAGGGAATACTATAAAAATGTGTATTTAAAAAACTAGCTCAAATGAATAAATTTCTAAATGCATATGACCTAAATACCTAAATTAAAACCAGAAGATATAAATAATTGAAATAGACTCATAATGAGCAATGAGATTGAAATAATAATTAGAAGTCTTCCCACAAAGAGAAACCCAGGACCAGATGGAGTCACTGAAAACTCTACCAAACTTTTAAGGAAGGACTAATACCAACACTTCTCAAAATGTCCCCTAAAATAAGAGAAGGAACATTTCCAGATTTATTCTATGAAAGCATTACTCTCCTGATACCGAAACCAGATGAACTATCAAACTATCCTGAGTGAACAGAAAGCCTACAAAATGGAAGAAAGGCTTTCCCAAATATACCTCAGATGGGGAGCTCTTATCTAGAATTAAAAAAAGAGCTGCAAAATTAAACACTGAAGAAAACCAAAATTACTAATCAACATATGCACTAATGATATGAACAAATACTTCACAAAAGAAGAAACACAAATCACTAACAAATATACTTTTTGAATGTTTGACGTCCTTCGTTGTCAGGGAAATGAAAGTTAAAAATATTTTTTTTAAACATTTATTTTATTTTATTTTATTTATTCATTTTCAAGGAGAGGAGAGGAGAGAGAGAGAGAGAGAGAGAGAGAGAGAGAGTGCTTATATGGGACCTGGGGAATTGAACCCGGGGCCTTAGGCACTGGAGGCAAGTGCCTTAACCGCTGAGCCATCTCTCCAGCCCAAAATATTTTGAAAGGGCTGGAGAGATAGCTCAGAGGTTAAGGCACTTGCCTTCAGAGCCTAAGGGCCTGGGTTCTATTCCCCAGTAATCACATAAACTAGCTGCACAACGTGGCAAATCCATCTGGAGTTTGTTTGCAGTAGCTAGAGGCCCTGGTGTACCCATATATGCATTCTCTCTCTTGCTCGCTCTCTCTCTCTCTCTCTCTCTCTCTCTCTCTCTCTCTCTTTCTCTCTGCTTACAAATAAATAAAATATATTTTAAAATATTTTTATATTCCATCTTACCCAAATCAAGATGCCAATGATCAAGGAAATAAATGACAAATGCTGCTGGCTGGATATGTGTGGGGAAAGAAGAAGCCTTTTTCATGGCTAGGTGGGCACATAAAGCAAGATGAGGATGATGGAAATCAGTATGGAAGTTACCAAAAAGGTAACAAAAGAACTATGATCCAGCTGTACTATTCTGTGAATATCCCCCCAAAAAAACTTTATCCTACCACAAAGATATTTGCACATGCAGTGCTTAATTCCTGCACTGTTTACAATAGCAAGAACATGGAACTGGCCTAGATGCCCATTAACAGATCTATGGAGAATTAAAACGTGGTACAAATACACAATGGAATGTTGTCAGCTTCAAAGAGAAATGAAATGTTGAAAACTTACAGAAAATTGGATGGATTTGCAAATATATTAATTGACGTGACTCAGATTCAGAAAGACAAAAATCTCATATTGCCCTTCATATACAGATTTAAATTTTATGAAAAAATTCCATAAATGAAACCTACTTCTTTATATGCTAATAAAAAACAATTAGTGAGAATAATAAGAACTTCTATGGTTACACTATTCTTTTTTCTTCTTTATAGTTTCCAAGTAATTATTAAAATCAACTATTATGTCAAATGATGGGTTTTCTGTAGGTGAAAGTCAGATGAAAATACATCAGAGACAGAATGTTTATGTGATAATGAAGGAACTGAGAAAATTGGAGCCTCCTGTTTCTTACACGTAGAAGTCAAAGTGAAAAAGCAAACAAAACTGCTAACTGCATGTGCCTTTTAGGCGTCTTGCTATCTGAGAAATCCTTGCTCACCACTGGCAGAGATGACCATGAGTTCCCTAAAGAAACTCGCTCAGCTCTCTCCTCTGCAGCCACCTTCCTTGTTTCTTCTACCAAAGGAGTGTCAATCCACTTTCAGTAAATCACTCTGCCCTCTACAAAACGCCAGCCCTCTTGTCTGTGAAAAATACCAAATGAAAGCTGGGCGTGGTTGCACACTCCTTTAATCCCAGCACTCGGGAGGCAGAGGTAGGAGGATCACCATGAGTTCAAAGCCACCCAAAGACTACATAATGAATTCCAGGTCAGCCTGGGCTACAGCAAAGACCCTACCTCGAAAAACAAAAACAACAAAAAAATTAAAATTAAAAAAAATTTGTAAATACCAAATGCACTACAACTAAACACACCCCTTTCCCGTCTCCTGGATCTTACTCAACTATGTCCCACCCACCCACATTTCTGCTCTCCTACTCAGGAAGAGATGGGGACCCTGGGGGATAATCTATTATTGAGGCATCGCTCCTTCATACATCTTTCCCTTTCAAATATTGTCACATTTCTCCTCATCCAGAGGAAACTCACAACACTAAAACCATATCCATACTGGAGAAATAACACACCTACTAGCTTAGTGGCATTGCTTCTTTATGGTTGCTTAGCTATTGCCACAACTTCACCGATCTGGCCTGTCAGAATCCACAGTTCAAAGATGCAATATTTTGCAAT
Source organism: Zapus hudsonius (assembly GCA_004024765.1). Lineage (NCBI taxonomy): Eukaryota > Metazoa > Chordata > Mammalia > Rodentia > Dipodidae > Zapus > Zapus hudsonius. The sequence goes on from PVHP010023593.1 coordinate 10,692, forward strand.
TCAAGTCAATAAACAGCAAAGCTCTGTTCTTCCCTTCCTTTTCTTAACCAAGAATATCATGTGAAACAGAGACGAGATTTTTATTGCAAAATATCCAGTCTAATTTTACCACAAATTGTTCAGAAGATTTTTTTTGCTCATCTGACATAGAATAAACCAATTTAAATTCAATCTGTGAGAAGAGGAAAAGGAAAAGAGAAGGGAAAAGTTACCATCCCACAAACAAGCTTGAAAACCCTTGTACTATTATGGTGGCTCACCTCTGAAACTCCATTTCCAAATGACTCCCAGCTTTATTACCTAATACATTTTTCTACCACAGCATTCCAACTCTTTCCGATATTTCAAAATACTTTTGCTTTTAAGTATTACCCTTTCTACTGCTTCTTGGCTTTGAATCCTCTCAACCTTTTCCTTGGGAGGCATTCAGTGTGTTTCAGTGGGCTTTATAGCATTATAAAGACATCTGCTCTAAATTTGATTGTGTTTTATTCTGTATATATTCCTCCTTTGTTCTCCCCACTGTATCAGATAGAAAGCAATCATCCTGCTTGAAATTTATCTATAGCCAAGGCTTCATGTAAATTACAGAGAGGAATGACAAATTTCATGGTTTGGTTATGGTAAAAATTGCAAATTTCACAGTTTGTCATGTATTAATAGAAAAGGAAAACAAACACAAATGAAGTCATCCCATTGTGAGCAATGGGTCCAGAATGACTATTTGGTAAATGTAAACAATAGAACAGGCTCTCTCTCCACCCTCATGCAGCACTCTTCCACACGTGGCCATTTCACGTGTGGCCAGGCCTCTCCAGAGGTCCATCCCAGCAGCTGTGTGCCCTCCCATCTCTCTCATCCACCCCCACCCAGCAGCATACACCTCCATGACACCAGGCCCTAATGGAGGTCGGTGGGTCCACACCCTCCTATCTTTTTTCTCTGCTCCCCCAACCAGCTATCTACACTTCTGTCCCACCAGGGTGCTTGGGTGGTCAGTGGCCCCACACCCTTCTCTCTCTCCCTTCACCCCCCTCCCAGCCATCTACACTTCTCCCCTAACATTCCCCTCTCTGTGGCTCCCATGACTTCCTCTCTCTTTCCCACTGTCCACCACCCATCCACCTGCCCTTAGACCTGCCAGGGGCCTACAGTGGTCCTGGCGACCTCTGAGCTTCTCTTTCACTCCCTCTACCCCCAGCTCAGCCAATCACCCTTCACTCAGTCAGACCCCCTACAGGTGGTAACAGGAGCCTCTGTACTTCTCTTTCCCTCTGGTCCCTGCCCTGCAACCTGCCCTTTTACTCCACCAGACCGCTTCCAGGGGTTCTGGAAGCCTCCATGCTTTTCTCTCCCTCTACTCAACACCCAGCCATCAACTCTCCCTCCCCACAGATCACTCCTGTTAGATTGGGCAGGCTCTCCTTGTGCACAGGTGCCTGAGCCAGCGGCTCTCCCTTCTACCCATCCCCTGAGCCTTTGGATACCCTCTCTACAGCCCCACAGCTTTCTTCCCAGGCTTCCTGCCTTCTGTTGCAGCTTCTGCACTCTGGTCCAGAGCAGAAACTCTAACACAGATATTACCAGCCTACACAGAGAAGCAAGCTTGGCAGTGAAGGCTGCTGCTCAGTGCCCTGAGCTACAGGGAAAAGAAGAAAAAGCAAGAGCGGCTCAGACAATTCTACCCAGGTCTATACACATCTAAGAAAGTTGGTGAGATGATCTGTGTGTGGGAGAGACAGAGCTGGTCAGTAGAGTGTGGGGGGAAGGTGATTCCTATGGGCACTGCTCCCTAGAGAGGAAGGATGGTTCTCAGCCCTGGAAGTTGCAAGTTGGAGAGGAGCACTGGCCTATTTGAGCTCTAGGGAACACAAACAGGAACAGCACCTGCAGGTCCCCTGGTAGAGAGGTCTGTGAAGCAACAAACAGCCTGAGCATTCAGGTTCATGGTGATCCAGTCTGGTGAAAAGCGTGTCAAACCCCAGGTGTAGTTGGGTCTTGGAACTCCGAGGAGCACAAACAGGAACAGCACCTGCAGTTTCCCTGCTGGGGAGGAGGTTGATGCAGTGGCTCACAGCCTGAGCATTGAGGTGAAAGGAATCCCAGTCTGGTGACTGATAGAACCTGCCTGGGGACCAAATGCCTCACATGGGAGAGATACTTGTTGAGGTTAAACTCAGTGATGTAACATTATGATGAATGGAACACACAGAACAGCACCCCCCCCCCACAGAGGGCTTTGAACCAGTTCCAACTAGGGAGCAAAAGTCTCTGGCAGGCATGTGCCAGATGGGTAAAAGGGAGATTACTAAACCTTCCCAGCTGGGATATGGAGGGAAAAAAGGAACAAGTACATCAGCTCTGAATACCCCTGTACCCCAGTATCAAGACAGGTTGATGAGTACAGCCAGGGAAGATCTCTGACCCCCATACTATATTGTATACCAGATACTAGTCCAGAACTGTTGTCCCACCTTTAACCTCCATAACTAATGCATCTGTGGTTACAACACTAACCCAAACACAAATAGTACATAGAACAGAACACACTACACATACCCAATGAAAACTTGTAGTGACCCCAAAACAAGAAAACTAGCCCTGTATCTAGGAATGGGCAGAAACCAATGCAAAAAAAAAAAAAAAAAAGCAATACAGGCTGAGATTCCCCAACCTAGGACCTCTAGTCCTACAATGGAAGAAGCCAGTAAGAATGCAGGGAAGATAACAAAATCACAATCTCAAAATGAAATTAACTCCTGTTGCTAACTGCAATGAGATCATGACCAGGATGATGGCTGAAATAGCAACTGTCAAAAAAAGACGTAAATGAGATTACACTCAGCAATGTGAGCATAGACATAAGACTGATCATAATGGAGAAAAATCTGACCAATGTCAAAAACACCTTAAGCAAATTGAAGGTGAATCAACTACGGGAGGAGATAGACAATCAGCTGATTAGGTTTGATAAGGACTTAACCAAACTCAAGAACAAATTCCAGGAGACACTAGAAAAAGCAAAAGTAGATTGGAAATTGGAACTCAACAGAGAAATGGAGACCATGAACAAAAAGCAAAAATATAACAGAAACCAAAAATCAAACAGAAGTTTTTAAAGCTTCCTTTTAATCCCACAGTCCCCGAGTGGATAACCTGGAGGACAGATTCTCAAAACTCGAGGACAAGACAGAAGAAAATAATATAGATTCCATAGGCTTCAAGAAATTCAAAAAAATCATGTAAACAACATATGAAGGATCTGTGGGATACCATAAAGAGACCAAATCTTAGGCTCATGAACATCCCATGAGGGAGAAGAAACTCAGGCCAAAGACATAGAAAATATTTTCAATAAACTTATACAAGAAAAATTTCCTTATCTTACCTGAGAAAGCCAGGCCAGATACAAGAAGCCCACAGAACTCCAAACAGACAAGACCAAAGAAGGAACTCTCACGACATATCTTGGTTAAAATGCTAAACATAGAAAGTAATGAGAGAGTGTTCAAGGCAGCAAGAGAGAAACAACACATCACTTATAAAGGCAAACCCATCAGACTTATCTCAGACTTCTCAATAGAAACCATGAAGGCCAGAATGGCATGGAACAATGCTCTTCTAGGCCTAAAGAATTATGGATTCCAACCTAGACTACTTTACTCAGCAAAGCTATCCCTCATAATAGATGGAGAAATGAAAATGTTCCATTAAAAAACAGCTCTATGAGTATATGAACACAAAGCCAAACTTACAGAGGATGCTACGGGAGATAGCCCATACAGAAGAGACAAGCAACCCACCTCAGGATTCTAATAGAAAACAGCATGATAATCAAAATAATAGGGCTAAAAATAACACTTGAGTCATCAACCCCTATATACTATATGACATGGCAGTACTAAAAGCAAACCTCACATTTATAACTCTGAATATAAATGGACTTAACTCTCTTACTAAAGACATAGATTAACAGAGTTGATTAGAAAAATGAACTCTTCCATCTGCTGTCTTCAAGAAACGCACCTCATCAATAACAACAGAAATCTCCTTAGGGGAAAGGATAGAAAATGATTTTCCAAGCAAATGGAAATAAAAAAAGCAAGCAGGTGTGGCTACATTAATATCTGACAAAAATAGACTTTAAGACAAAATCAATTAAAAAGGACAATGAATGCCACTGCTTACTCATCAAGGGAATGATCCAACAAGAGGATATCACTATCATAAATATATATGCATCAAATACAGGTGCACCACACTTCATAAAACAAAACTTACTCAAAAACAAATCAGAAATAGACCCTAATTCCATCATAGTAGGAGACTTTAATGAAAACTCGTTCAACAATTACAGAAAGCAATGTGGAGACTCCTGAATAGAATGGATATAGAGCTATCAATGGACCCAGCTATCCCTCTACTGGGCATCTACCCTCAAGATTTCACTCTTCAGCACAGGGACAGTTGCTCAACCATGTTTACTGCAACTCAGTTCATAATAGCTAAGAATTGGAATCAACCCAAATGCCCATCTCTGGACAAATGGATATCAACGTTGTGGTACATTTACACAATGGAATTCTACTCAGGTGAAAGGAAAAATGACATAATGAAGTTTAAAGAAAAGTGGATGCACTTAGAACAGATCATAATTAGCCAATTACAGAAGAACAGAAAGTCAAATGCCATGTTTGCTCCCTCATATGTGGTTCCTAACTAGGTTAAGACTAAACTCTAAGGAAACCTAACAGATGAAATGAGAGAATGTGAAAGGGGATGGAAGGAATGGTGGGGGAGGAAGGGTAGGTTGGGGGATTTATACAAAAAGCTAAACCAATAACAGATTGAAACCATAAAATCCTTACTTTCATACAGTTAGTTTTTGAAGAAGCTGTGGGCATCACATTGTAAGAGGGGTCATGAATAGAATGGGAGGAAGCCTAACCCCATGAAAAATCAATCAGAGCTGCAACTCCCTGTCCCAGTTACTGGTTCCTTCCCACACTGAGCTGTTGATTAAAGAGACCCTCGAGGTCCCCAAAATAAGACAGGCTTCTGTCAAAGCTCTTGAGTACCTGCCCCAGGACAAAGGTATGATCCTATTGCTGAGGAAACCACAGAAAGTGATCGCACAACACCAAGAGAACTTGTGAGATCCAGAATGGCAACCAGCTCCCAGATGGTAGCATGTATAGTGCCAGAAGGCATGACATGAGCTATCAGGGGAAATTGATCAATGATATTTGGAGTAAGCAGAAACATCTGATAAACAATTCAGACAGGTGTCACAAGAATGCCAAAAACACTACTCAATGGGAGAGATCAGCAAGTCAAGAAGTGATCATCTGTGCAATAGTAACACCAAAACCTACGGGGATAATCAACAGCTTTCAAATTGGCCAAGAGATCCACTCAGTGACAAAGAATACTTAACTGGAATTGAGATCCAGGGTATAATCCTACTGAGATCAAATACCTAGGCTCCAAGGGGAAATTCCCACAACCAGAGAACTACAGAGCGGCTACTCCCTATAGAATCTTGCAAATTAGCAACAGGTGTCTCATTTAATCTATACTAATCTCACTCTCCAATGGAGATTCTGTTTGTATTTTTCAGAAGGCAGTGGGAGAGCCATGGCCAATGAAACTCCATCAACAAGCCACAGGATGATGGTGGACATCCAGCAAGAGATGAACTACCCTGGGCCTATCATGCAGGCCCCAAATGAAAGGGGCCATGAATAGAATGGGAGTAATTTATTTTTGGTTTAGCTTATTGTATAGGTCCCCCCACACTCCCCTTACTCCCCATCATTCCTTCCATCCCCTTTTACATTATCTCATTTAATCTGTTAGGTTTGTTTATAGTTTAGTCTGAACCTACTTAGGAACCACATATGAGGGAGAAAATGCAGCATTTGACTTTCTGTTCTTCTGTGAGTTGGCTAATTGGCTTCTACCCTTTGGCTAATTGGCTATATACCCAATATATAATATCATATATATAATATAAAATATTCATATGTTTATATATAAAAAACAATAGAACAGAATGCAAGTTATTCAACAAGAAACACATGATTTTAAATTTAATAAAGGAGCTTGACGCATTAGATGCAGATATCCTCTCTAGGTTTGGTTGAAATATACTTGTGCTTCAACTTGAACCCATGATAAAGCCCAAGTTCAAAAAAAAAAACCTTCCTTCACCCTCCTTGTCAGAAAACTGTAAAACATTTGTGAAATGTTTTCATAAGGGACCATGGAACCAGATCTCCAGGGTCATTGGTGGCACTGTCATAGATGAGATTCATCTTCATGCTTGAAAGTATTACACTGCTACGTCAATCCTCCTGAAAGTATCTTTAAAAGAACCTTTAAAAAGATTCTTTAAAAGAATCTTTAAAAGGAACCTTCTCAAACACATTGATCAGGGTATTTTTTACCTTAGGATTCTAAGTAGGGTCCCAAGACATAATTAGATAGCCCTCCATCATATCTTGTACGCAAGATTCTGTAGTCAGGCCTGGCTTTCCTTCAGCTTTGGTAACTGTTTACCCAATTATCTAAAATCCTTCAAATGAAGTCCTCCAAAAATAATTGTTCGTAAACATGAAAAGTGTTTTGCACTACATCTCATTTTGATGTGATTGTTTCTGTGTTGCCTAATAGCTTATGCCTCCTTGTGTCTTGCAATATCATGCATGCTTAATATATGAAAAAGAAATTCTAGATTATAGCAAAATTACACATAGCTAGATGATTAATTAGAGCTGACATATTTAGGTTGCCTGATACTTGTAAATCTAATCAAGTTGACCACAAAAAAATTTAGTCTGAATAACTCTTGTATTCTACAAAACTATAGGCTCTTGTTTAGAATATGGAAACTAATAGGTATTCTGACAGATAGACATTGAAAGACAAAATAAATGGTGATATGAGACATCTTTAATCACTGGAAATTTAGGGACTTCCACAACTCTACTGGGGAGAAGGCAAAAAGAATTCAGAAAGTTTATACAGAAAAGAGCTACTCTAATTCCCTAACAAATGAGGCATCTTCATTGCTATCTCTGTGTCCTAATAGACTATTGTATGAGAAACAATCACATTTGGCTTATTGTCAGTACTGAAATCATGACTAACTCTTCTGGAAATTGTAAACAGATAGCAAATGATGTGTCTTTTTAATTCTCTTGAGAGATATTCCAATATCTAGAAAGAAAGATAGCTAAATGATTTTCATTTCTCCTTATTCCCTTCAGTGCTTACATAACAGTCTGTCTCACACTCTCACTTTGCTCATATGTCTCCATATAGTGTTCCTATGTGTGCGTCTTAGACATTAGACTGCAAGTTCCTTTAGGATAGAAATCTTTATCCTCTGTTTATCCATCCCCAGAGTACTCAGAAATTCAGGGCCATAAGTTCTAGGAGGCTTGGGAGACACTCTGAAAGCCCGTATCAAGACCATCCACTGCACAGCATGCTAATTTAACTGTAGGAATTTGCAACAAGTCTTTCTAAATCATTGTTAAAGACTCAGGCTTTCAGAGCTCCACAGAACATACTACTTAATATTCCTAGCACTTCCACAGAGAATAGTTTCATATGAAAATATAGCTACTAGCTTTCTGATCATAGAAGTTCCACGTGAAGGAAAGGCTGCAGGAACATCTGGTGTCCCATCAAGTTTCAAAAACACCATTAGCAAAGAGTGAGCTCAGCTAGGAGGATGAGCATAAAGGTATTTCTTCTGGTTGAACCCTTTCCATATTGTTAGTGAAATCTAAAATGTGTGATCCTTCTCTGACATTGTCTGAGATAAATGATATATCTGGGGGATATATTCTGGGGGATAAGGCCGAGCTTACATCTGAACCTATTGTAGGACCACAAAGTTTCCAAAGATTCGTGATGTATGCAGAAGTATGGAGCAGATCGCAATTCTTTATTCCTTCCATGTGGGAGCACAATGCGGACTGGGAGTTAGGGGAGAAGATATAATACCACTGAGGCAGGCAAGCATAAGGTATAACGAAGCTGCCCAAGACTCCACTTGGCTTAGATAATAACATTTCCTTTTCCTAACCAATATACCTAGCAACCCTTTGGAAACCTGGGACTCACACCTGCATGGAACTGCTTGTATTACCACCCCACACAGTGAGCTAGAGTTCTCCCCCCTAACCATCATTATCTTTCATCAGGTCCTATTCAAATATGTTCTTAGATATATCTGGGAATAGAACAGAAGAGGACCATCCAGTCTAGACTGGTTTCAGGTGCATGCATGGTAAGGCTGTGTCCTCTAAGTGAACTTCTAGAGAAACACCAATGTACCACATTGTACATATACATGAAACTGGACATACATACATGCATGGGAAGGGGCTTGTATGGTAGAGAACCCAAACCTGTCAATCAAATCAGAGGGCCACACAAACTACACCCATAGCAACCAGCCATCCACCTCTCAAACACTGCAAAGACAATACCTGGACCACTTCCTGAGCCCTTGAGTACTTTTTCACTCAGGTGGCCCACTCACCCCTTGCCTGAGTATGTGCACTTTGCTCTTAATAAAGTTTGCTGATGCTTCAATTATGTAAGTGTGTGTGTGTGTGTGTGTTTTCGAATTCTTTGAATAATGTTCCAAGAACCTGGAAAAGCACTATTTCCAGACAGCACTATTAAGACCATGAAGCCAGCCTACAGAAAAGAATTTTGTCTAAAACTCAGAGGCTGAGAAAATCTTAAAGACATATAAAAAGCTAAAACCCAGAGTCCAGCCCAGTCCTAAAGCTTTGGACAATTCTAATAAGCTGGAGAAGAAATGGACACCTGAGATCCAGAATGAGAGCGTAAAACCCTAGTGGATGAACAGTTAAAAATAAATTGACAATGGACAATAGTTTAAATAATGGAAAATATTTTTGCTTGCACTTATATGCTACTTTAATTAAGATGGTTAAGTAGAGTCATGAAGGTTAAAGAAAAGGAAAAATGTTCACTGTCTAACCTTTGTTTTCTTCCTCTCATAGAAAAATTAGTGTTTCCTTAACTTACTCAAAGGAGAATTCATACTAAATGTGAGTATTGTTGAAGTGGGAGGCTGGCTTTTTCTTATTGACTTTTTTTACTGAACCAAGTTTAACAACTGGCCCCGTATTACTTTCAACCAGCTCCCTACAGTTCAGCTTTGGGTTCCCAGCTATAGGGGAGGCAACACTTGCTCCTTATTAGGCTCTGTGTCAGTGGAAACTGTAAAGAATTTGAGAGCATTTTTGTTAGCTATACATCTAACAAAGGATTGATATCTAAGATACACAGACAGCTCAAAAAAAAAACAGCAATCCAACAACCTATTAAAAATAGGCTAATCAAATGAGCACACAGTTCTAAAATGATGAAATACAAATGGCCAATAAGTATGAAAAAGTACTCAGTTTCAGTAGCTATCAGAGACATGCAAATGAAAGCTGAATTGAGATCCTCGGTCTATCACCCCATTCAAGATGGTAATCATTATGAAAACAAATATTGGGGATGATGTGCTAGTGGGAGTGCAAACTAGTCACTCAGCAACTATGAAGATCAATTTGGAACTTCCTCAGAAAATCAAAAACAGAACTGCCAAGTGATCCCTCTATACCACTCCTGGGTATTTACCCAAACGACTCAACTCACCATAACAGACATATTTGCACATCTAAGCTTATTGTAGCATTTTTCAGGACTGCTAAGTTATGCAACCAGCCTACATGTCTCACATCAAAGAATGGATTAGGAAAATGTGGTTTATATATACATTGGAATTTTTTCAATCATAAGAAAGAACACAGTTGTGTCATTTGCAGGAAAGTGAATGCACTTGTGGTTAATCATATTAAGTGAAATGAGTCAATCGCAGAAAAAAAATTATCATACTTTCTCATATGTGGTTCCTAGATTATAAATAGATACATAAAGTCAGCTATGAAAAGGAGAAGTTAAGTCTGTCTAGGGCTAGAGAATGAGTAAGGGGAGGATCAAGAAAGGGAAGGTGTGGTGTGGGGTATGGGGAGTATGTATGAAAATATCCCTATGGAAACAAGAGCCATGGACAATGACTACACATTGCAAATATCTTAGGTACCAAAGACACAATGATACACAGAGACAGATGACATCACAGAGATAAATTACAAAAAAAAACCTTCTGACTTAAGAAATTAAATTTTGAAAGCTATATTTGATAATGACTTAAAAATAGATGCATTTGTTCTAAATTTTTCTGAAGATTAAGAAAACTAATTTGGAAAAGTAGATACCAAGAACCGTTTGCCTTTACATTCATCAACAAAGAAAATGACAAATGCTGTGTGAACGCTTCCTTATAAATTATTTTTGGCACATTACAGCTTTTGTACTGTTGATAAAAATACCAACTTATATTGTACCTATTAACAATTTGTGGGGCACGGTCTGCTTATAGTCCATGTTACTTTCATAATCAACAGCAAAGATATCAATCATATTAAAAGTAGTTCAAAATGTTCTGCAATGTGTCCTGAGCCTTGGAGTGTATGATAAACATATCTCATAGAGATACCACTGAGCACCCAACAGTCCTTTATTCTCAGCAAGTTGATGGGTTTTGAGTCTGCTCAGTAGTTACTGCCATAAAGAAGCTTCTCTGACTGATGGTGAGAATGGGAATAATCTATGGGCACAAACATACACATGGAAAAGCTACTTTGATGGGCAAACAACATATCCATGTAGCAAAACACCAATAATAGCTTCAATTCTAGGTCGCATAACCTTCTCAGCAGGCTTTTGATTAAGTACCAGCCATGAAATTCCGTCCTTGGAGTGGGGCTCAAATAAAATCAAAGAATAGTTGGTTACCCATAATAGGTCACTATTGTACCAATAAGGACATCTTGCCTGGATGGCCAGTCCACTGCTGGTAAGATGTCCCCAGTAGCCTGCATAACACTTTCAAGTACTATGAGAGCTAACCATCAGGGAGGAGGATTCCAGTTCAATTTTAGTTTGATGTCTGTGTCCTGCTATTGAAGCATGTGTTGTCTTCAGAAATAAGGTCTCATTTCTTAGTTACAGTGGGTAACCAAGATCATTGGCAGTATCCTGTATTTTGAGGGGTCATTAGGGACTCCCATAACCAACTCACTGGGAGATGTCCCACCCCCATACACTTGTTCTTTCATTTCCATCCTAATTTATTCTGCCCTGGTTCACTCCCTATCAGGACTAGGAGCCCCTCCAGTATTCTGGCAGACACTGAAATTCAAAGAGACATGGGTCTGAATTTGAGTTCTTCCATTTACTTGTAGTGTGACTTTAGGCAAATTACTTCTGCTAGACTCAGCTTCCTCATCTGTATTAATAGTCAAAATAAAAGGATAATAGTTACTGAGCATGTCAGGGCTTTGCTAAGAACTCTAAAAGCATTCTCTGTTTCACTACTTACAACAAACCCATGAGATACATGATATTATTTTTCTCCTTTTATGCATAAAAAACTGAAGTTTAGCAGAGCAATTTGTTTAAGATCTCTGTATTAATTACTTTCTCATTGGTGTTAACTAATCCTTGCCCAGAAACAACTTAAGGAAGAAAAGTGTTTACACTTTTGAAGGGAAGTTTCATGGTGGCAGAAGTGGAAAGCCTGCTTGTCACATCAGCAGGCAGGAAGCAGAGAAGGAACTGAAATGATTCTAGGCTATAAAACCACAAGGTTTGCTCCCTAGTGACATACTTCTTCCATCAAGGCTCCTCCACTTACAGGATCCACAATCTTCCCAAACAGTTCTATCAGCTGGCAACCAAGTATTCAAACATGTGAACCTACAGTGGATATTTCATAGTCAAATCAAAGCAGTCTTATTTCTAATATATGTAGGAGATGAGAGTTGAGTCCACATATGTAGATCATTCTTTTAAGTTTATTTAAATGAGAAAATAATATAGATGTTTTAAAGATACTATGAGGATTAAATAGGATACACAAACATTTACATAGGGTCAACACACAGTGGTGTACATTAAATGAATGGTAGATACTATAAACAAAAAGTGCTGGAATATTCTATGCAACATATATTAGATTACATGTTTTAATCAATGGTCCATCATACTCTCCTTTGTTCATTTTAACCCAAATGATTGTATATTGAGTGTGTGTATGTGTATGTGTGCATGTGGTGTGTGGTATGTGATATGTGTTGTGTGGTATGTGGTATGTGGTTGTGAGTGTGCATGCATGTGGTATGTAGTGTGTATGTGTGTGTGCGTGCATGAGGTATGTGGTATGTGGTGTGTGTATGTGTGCATGAGGTATGGTGCATGTGTGTGTGGTATGTAGTGTGTGGGTGCATGCATGTGTGTGTGAATGCAGTGCATAAACGTGTGTGCAGATATGCATGCAAATCCCATGCCCATGTGTCAGAGGAAGACATCCATTATTCTTTCTCCCTCTTCTACTGAACGTCCTTAAGACAGAGTCTTTCAATGACCCTTGATCTTGTACTTTTTCTCATTTAAAATGGCTGACTAGTCCATCTCAGTGATCCCCCTGTCTCCAACCACCTTAGCACTCGGCTTTCTGGCATGTGCATCCATGATCAGCTTCTTATGCAAGTGCTGGGGCTCAAACTCTGGTTCTCCTGCTTGCACAGCAAACTCTGTAATACTACGAGCCGTATTCCAAGCAACCCCTCAAATAAATAATTTTATGTTTATCTACATTGAAACATAAAAGACTTTATGGGAAAATGGAATTGGTCTTTTCATTCAATTTTGCTGAGGTATGTGGGTTTTATAGATAGACTCACACTGGCATAAGAAACATCCTTATATTTCCTTCTGTATTAGTATTTCCTTGCTTAAATTTATTATCTTTCCTTTGTGTAAGTAGAGTCACACTTGACACAATAAAGCAGAGTTGAATGTTGGGTGTGAGAATTTGACTCTAAAAGGATAATTAAAAGAAGTAGAGTTGGTAAGTATAAAAAGCAGGAGATGGCGGGGGAGGTCAGTGAGTGCTCACTCCAACTGAAAAAGTGGGGGAGCCCTGAAGGTAAAATTCATCCAGGCTTAGGGTTAGAATACATATCTGCTTCTGTCTCTCTATACAATCAATTTATCTTTTCAGGTAATTTTGTATTATTCTCTGCTGGAATGCTGGATTCACTTATGTTAGTAAGAAGACTTTATATCTAAATGTTCAAATATTAATTAGAATCTGAAATAAAACCATGAGTATGATCTGTCAAATCTTAAAACTTGTAGAACATTCCCTTCACAAAGGAGTTTATTCATTTTTAGAGCAACTTGCTTTGCCTTTCCTGACTTCAGTGGATAAGAATGAGTTCTTTGGGAGTCATCATAATATAGAATGCAAAGGAGTGGGCATAATCAGTGGGTCAGGAGTCCCCTAACACCAGTGAGGATTATCTGGACCTTCATTTACCTTATACAATGAGACCCAGAATTCCACTCTATTCAGAAATTTTATGATATAATTAAGAATAATTTCCCATTCTGATTTATTAATAGGAACACAATTGCAAGCCAAGGTAGTGCAGTCTAAGAACTGCACCTGGAATTCTAACCTTAATAATTTGGCAGAGCATTCAGTGGTCCACACACCAGATAATTGTGATGTGATGTTATTGCTTCATTGTTCAGTACTAGCTTTACTAGCTTTCAGAGATTTTGTAATTTAGTTGGTGAGGCAAAATATACAAAAAAAGAAAATGCAAGGAAAAGGCAGGATATGATATACAGCAACATTAAAAGAACCAAGTAAATAATATGGGGGAGAATATGCTGACAAAAGCATGGGAAATTTGGGAAGGATAATTCAAATACAACCTTGATCAGTGGAGATTGTAATAGCAAGTGAACACTGAAGGAAATAGTTTGGCTAGATCATGAACTCCTTTGAATTCCCTTAAAGACAATATAACTCTATTCACTATATAAGGGGAAAATGATAATTTCTAAAAAAAAAACACCACACAGAATTTAAAAATATTTTATTTATTGCAATACGCATCGTAGATAGTCAAGGAAAGGAACAAAGCACAGAGAACGGAGAAGGTCTAACTGGGGGAGAGGAAAGAAAGGGAAGGGAGGAGAGTGAGATTTCCTCTTTCTACTAACATGGAACTTTGCTGTTTTCTCTACTGAATTAACTCTAATCATTTTTAAAGAAAGAACATTTCCATACATTTTTCTGACAAGTAGGATATTAACTACATACCAGAAGCTATTGAATTCAACTTTAACTGTATCAATAAACATTTCTGATTAAATTATGAAATTGATTTTATAATTTTAACCATTATGTTTTTACATCAATATCATCATATGACAGTAAATGTAGTTACTGCTTCCTTATTGATCGCAGACATGACACTCTAAAGTATTCATTTGACTATATTACAAAATCAAACTTGATTTTCTGGAGTACTGCAGTAACTTCATATCATAATCTAGTCTCAAAAATCAAAATAGATGAATTATTCCATTATTAAAAGATATAGTTTTCCTTGGAGGAAAAACACCACTTTGGTTAAGTCTCTTTAATGGTTGTGTTATAGGATATTTCTCTGTGTGACATGACTTTCGGTTGTGTTACATAGGACATTCTCCATGTGAAATGAATTTGTGTGTGTCTCACGTAAACTTCCCACCACCTCACAGCCTCTTTGTTATCTGTCATGTTTCAGGTGAGTAGCATAAATACCACTTGATGAGAAAGACATGAATTCCACTGAAATGTGTTTTCATGGCTTGAGACCTATGTGGGTCTCACTAGTCAAGCCCTTCAAAATAATACTAACATATTCAACCTTTGTATTTCCTAGATGAACAACCTATCTTATGTGGCTCTAACTAGACAAATTCTAAAAGCATTCCAAAGAAGGATGCACTGTGAATGCTTGTCCCACAGATCCAGCATCCCTGTGTAGGTACAAGGAAAGACACTGAGGGCCTTGGGCTATCCCTTAAAGTGTCTAGTCTACTCTCCCAAGGAGACATATTTGTCATGATAGCAATAGGATGACACGTCAGGCTCTTTCTTCTAGCACAGCTCAGCTTCTCACATTCCAGATACACCTGGATTATAATTTTGAAATAGCTGAAGAGGCGGGTGAGAGTTAAAATTTCAGTCTCAGGAAAATTATATCCCTAAAATCAACCATGTCAGTCCCCCTGCTAGAGACACTCTGAAGCTGTGCTTCCAGAATTTGTTGTGCTGGCTTTCCTACAAATGTAAATCCTCTCCCAGGTAAATCCTACCAGAGGAAAGCATTACATCTACTTAACAAAGGATGAAAGCAGATTATTCATAGTGAGTCATAATATCAAAAAATAAATCTGGGCTTGACATTTAGTTTTAAGAATCAGATAACATCAACCTGTTTTTACTGCATTTTATCCGTAAATTAACTTTTGCTAAATACATCATCTTAGAAAAGCATTCTGCTGGATAGCCTATAGGAAAAAAGTCAAGAAGTAGACTTTGAATAAGTGTATCCTAAGAATCTTTATATAAGGCTCATTGGATGAGGCTCTTAAGCCAATTATGAAGTGAGAAGGTCATGTGTAAGAAGATGCCCACCCAGTCCAAGACATGGGATATCTATTTATGAGTGGGAATTAAAACAAAACTAAATAAATAAAAGCAAAGACCCTAAACTGAGTGGGCATGGTAGCTCACACCCTTAATCCAGTCAAGTTTGGAGCCTGAGAGTCCTTGACTGCAATGAGTTCCAGGTCAGCCTGGCCAGAGTAAGATGCAGCCCACAAAAAGAAAAGAAAAAGAAGAAGAAGAAAAAGAGGAGGAGGAGGAAGAAGAGAGGGAGGAGGAGGAGGAAGAGGAGGCACTATAAATTAAGAAAGATCCAAAGTGACAAAAGTTAACCCTAACACACAACTTTCTTAAAAATGGCCAAGCAGACTAAATGTACATCTAACAATATTGTAGAAATGTCTATCTTGCCAAAAGCAATCTACAGATTTAATGCAATACCCATCAAAATTCCTATGGCATTCATCACTGATATAGGAAAAAAAATCCCTAAAATTCATTTGGACACACACACACACACACACACACACACACACACACACACACACACATCCCCTCTAATAATCAAAACAACTCTAAGCAACAACAACAACAAAATGCAGACTGTTTCAATGTGGTGTCCCTCATAAATTTATGTGTTGTGAATCTACGTCCCCAGCTGGTGGCTTTTTGGATATTGAGCCTCCTGGAGGAGGTGTATTGTTGGGGGTGGGTTTATGGGTATTATATCCAGCTTCCCCTTGCCAGTGTTTGGCACACTCTCCTGCTGCTATTGTACCTCTGAGGTTGGCCAGAAGGTGATGTCCGTCCTCTGCTCATGACATCATTTTCACTGCCATCATAGAGTTCCCCTCAGTCTATAGGCCAAAATAATCAACTTTCCACTGATAATCTGCCTTTGATCAGGTTCTTTTTAGCAGCAGTGTAAATCTGACTACATGGTATAATTGATACTGAAAAGTGGAGTCATTGA
>PVHP010023594.1:0-27469 GCA_004024765.1 Zapus hudsonius
TTTTTTTTTCATTTTACTTATTGATGGCTAGACGAAAAGAGGTGTTGTCAGTTGGGCTGGGTTTGGCTTCCTTGAGCTGCACTTTCGGAGCTTGGAAACCCTCTCAACATGGAAGCCTTCCAGTCGAAATCTTCACTAGACTCTGTTCAGCTGAACCCCAACCAAAGCTCTCTGATCATCTTATTTCTAAAAGTTCAGGGAGAACAATAGCGCCTCTTCAGATCTTTCTTGAGGAGCAAGGAGCATGCATCTGCCTTGAGGTCCTACAGCTCGTGTTCATTTTGAAAACGGGGTTTGTAAAGTTGGATCGTATCATAAAAACGGGGTGCCACTATAGTTTTATAGTTCTTAGTCTAAACTTAATATTTTATATTATTCCTTCCTTTCGAGAGACAGCCTACCTAATTCAAGGTGGCGTGGGATCACCCACAGCTCTGTAGACCACAGCTCTCTAGGCAATGCCCTCTTCCCGAGTAATTTGGAAATGGTATTTGTTTTGTGCATTTGGTTGTTCCATGGGTGGTAGAATACACCATGATGGTCATATCCACGACTGAATTTTTGTTTGTTTGTTTGTTTGTTTGTTTCTAGTTCTCAACCACAGTCTTCTTCGCCTTCCATCCTCTCTGCCCACAGGATGAACCGTATAGAGTCAGGCACTTTGTAACAATATATCAGAAATCTACATTTGTACTTTTTATACTGTTGAATACTTATAATGAAAGCTTCTACTAAATTGAATAAATTAAGTTTATTAGAAAATAAACATTTTTTAATGGATACATACAATGACATATATCCCTGTGCCTCTTCCAAAGGCCGCTCTCTCACATGCAGCAATTCAGCCATGAGAGCCACTCAGATGACACAGGCAAAACAATCCAAGTCAGCAAAAAAAGCCTCAAAGGTATGGAAGCAGATTATAGCTAATTCTCCTAAAGTCCAGCCCTGTGGTGGGTTTTACTTTGTTTTAATGTCTGAGCCATCTTGTGATAGTTTCAGACAAGCTCCATAGACCCCCCTCCCCTTGAGTGGGAGGTGTCTCTAGTCAGAGCTCAAACCTAGATGCTAAAACTGATTGGTCAGGTATAGGCCAATCAGCTATCTCTCTGACTTACCTGAGGGAGGTTTTTAAAATGTCACTGAAACAAAGGCCAGTCTCTCTTCTTCAGTATGGCATCCTAGAAGGAGGACTTATGTTTTCCAGGTAAGGCCTCTCACCCCAGCCATGAGGGGGCTAAAGATCTCCCCACATGACCCTTTTTCTCATGATGGGAGCCCTCTATTATCTTTCTATTTCCTGCCTGTTTAGTTAAAGAGCATAGATTTTGGCTAAAACCTCTCCCACGTGTTCTCCCCACACTGGTGGCTGGAGAACTCTGTAACTCCCCATTTTCCTTTAAACAAAGTCTCCCACTATACCTTAAACTCTGGCTGTCTATGATTTTAATTCTTTACCTTTGTAGACAAGAATTCCGGTACTCTTTAAATGTTGAGGTTCATTGGAATTTTTGCTGGGCATTATCTAAATTCTAACCCCCAACTCAGACTGCTACAATCTTATGGAAATAAGAAGAATTTGCAGCATTTCTGAGTGGTCAGCCATGCTGGAATGAGGCTTTGTGATGATGCAGCTTCCTGTGTCACCCATGTTCCTATAATTCACCCTCACCCATGCTCCATAATCCAAATAAATTCTTGGGGTTCACCAAGATAGACTTGGGAGGAACCATTTCTATGTTGTCAGTGCCCTATCTGGCATGAACAGATGCAAACCTAGCAATGAGTAAAGCCTGGGATGGTGAGACCATCCGGAGATGGGTCCCTGTCCCTTATCCATGACTCAGACCCTCCACTTGTAAAGGAATCGGATTGGACAGAAAGTCTAAGGTCCTGTATTCCAGCAAATCTAGTCTCTGAAAAGGGAAGGACAAGACAATCTAATTCAGGTCCTGCCAGGGTACAAAAAGACAATACTGACACCCAGTGGTCCACTGAGCATCTCTACTCCAACTCTGAGATTGCACAAGACTGCTCTGGTCCAACCAACATCTTCATGTCCTGAAAATGCAGAGAACAAGAGGCCACCAGCAGTGAGTAACGTGTGAGACAAAGTGACAAAGCCATGCAGGTTTGCTTTCCCAGTCTCTCTGAGGGTCTGGCTGTATCTTGGTTTGGCTTAAAGACATATATTATCTCAAGGCATTTATACTCAGCAGTGCATTTGTCTTGCATCTTGGAAACCCACGTACCTTTGAAAACAAAACACAAGGCTTATTTCTCAGGAGGTAGATGCCCAAACACTTTGTACTGTTCTGTAATGATTTCTTTGGTTTAGTAATTAGTCTTCTAAACTCTGAAGAATAAATATAAACATCTGAGACGATGAGGACAAGACCTTTCAGCCTCCAGTCCTCACGTGTGAGTAACGAAGCTGCTTCAGGAGTGAGGGCAGGGGATGATGTAGCAGCAGAAACTCACTGTGGGAGCCTCTTTCACTTGTCATACAGTTTTAAAATCAGCAAGCTCTAAAATAAAACTTCTGGTGACATTGATTTTTATTGCAAATTTCAGGAAAATAATGGAGTGGGAAATGTATTTTAATCATTGTGATTTCATGTTCAAAACTTTTGAATGTGCTAAAAAGGTGATTGGCCTGGCTTTGCAATCCTGACATGAACTGACATCTCCACTTATCACTTCAAGTCAGCTTTAGAATTCAGTGTGTCAGTGAGAAATTTGGAAAAAATAAAAACCTAGTGGTATTGTGGTATAATCAAAGGACTAAAGACAAAAAAAAAATAAACAGTCCCACTTCTCACATAAACGGTAAAATTTTTAAAAAGGAAAAGAAAGAAAAACTTTTTAAAGAATCAGCTTCAACCAACCAAGGAAAGCAAATGCCATCGTATCTGAAAGGTTGTGGCCAAGATAGGAGGTTGGTTTCATTCTATACTGCACAGCGTTCTGACTTTTCTGGAGCTATGCTTTTATACTCCCCAATTATTCAAGGTGAGAGATGACATCTTTCTATGTCACCTTTGACCTCAGGATGGCAGAGAGAAAGGCCTGGAATGTGGAGTAATGGAAAGGGAAGTTACCAGTCCAGTTGGCACAATTGGGGAAAAGCACAACAGCTGGATACCAGGCTACATTAGAGAAACATCTAGAAAAAAAAATGGTTCTGTGTTTAAGTGCAGCTACCCCTCCCCCAACACACACACACACACACACACACACACACACACACACACACACACGGGACAAAAAAAAAATTTAAGAAACAAACTCATTCCTTCAGGAAGGATTGGTTGCATACAACCCCAGCAGTGATGGTCCAGCTGCTTTGTCAAGTGAACTGGATTTACAGTTGCCACGGAAACACACATCTGGGCATGTCTATAAGGGTGTCTCTAGAAAAGTTTTACTGAGGAGGGAAGACCCACCCTGAACGTGGGCAGCACCATCCTTGGACTAGAATCCCAAGAAGAAGAAAAAGGAGGAAGTGAGCTGAACACCAGCATCCATTGCTCTCTGCTTCCTGACTGAAGAGACAGCAATAGCCTCACACTCCAGCCCCCAAGCCTTCCCTACCACTCAGATTACCAGAGGAGGGGCTGGGCATGGAGCAGCTCTCTTAAATAAGGCAACTGAAAAGGGTGTCCTGGGGGAGGCTTAAGTGGGGTCAAGGAAATGGATGGAGGAGAGGAGAAAGGTAGGAGGGTTAATCAAACTTTAAGATGCTGTGAGTAAGTCATATGGAAGCCTACTTCTTTGCTAGCTATTAATATATATATATATATATATATATAATATATGTTTAAAGAAAAAGAGAATGGAAAGAAGTATCCTATGGATATAGATAATGGTGCACCCAGAAGCCATAGATTGTTGTTAGAAATAGTTCAGTGCCCAGGGGTGGTGTCATGGTTTGATCCAGGTGTCCCCCACAAACAATTGAATGTGTTCTGATAGATCGATCCTCAGCTGATGGCAGTTTGGGTTTTACAACCTCGATGAAGCTGTGTTGTTGAGGGCAGGTTTATGGGGGTTATAAGCCAGCTTCCCCTTGCCAGTATTTGGCAAACCTTCCTGCCGCTGTTTGCAGTGCTGTGGCAGAGGTGATGTCCAGCCCTCTGCTCATGCCATCGTTTTCCCTGCCAGGATGGAGTCTCCCCTTGAATCCGTAAGCCAAATAAACCCATTCCTCTACAAGCCACTTTTGTTTGGGTTCTTTCTGCGCAGCAACTAGAAAGCTGACTGCAACAGGTGGATACCTTCCAGTAAATTGTTGGCCAGGGAGGTCCCCCAAAACATCACAGACCATTTCCAAGGCTCCTGGTTGCTCACTCGATGGTAAGATCCTGCTGTTGAAGACTCCAGATGCTTGGCTGTAGGTCATTGAGACATCAAGCTGGAGCTGAACTGGAAATCCCTTCCCTATTGAATAGCTGTCAGAATGCTGGAAAGATCTATGTAGCACGCAGCCTTTTGGGAGAGAGAAGTTATTAAGTTAAGTTAAGAAGTTATTAAGTGTCAAACATCAGTGGGCCCTGAAAGCCATAATGTTAGCCAGCCAGGCTAAATGTGCCAACAGGTACAATAATAGCATGTCTGTTATTGGGGAAACCAACTCTCTGATTGTACTGAAGGCCTGCTCCATGGGAGGGAATACATACCTGATAATGTAATGAAAAGCCTATGACTGAGGAGGCCATAAGCCCTAGTGGAGTAATGACAGCTGTTGCCTGCCTAAATGTATATATTATGCCCGCCAAATTGCCCACTTCATACTTTTTTATCTTTATGTCCATATATGAATGTTAGTCTCACTTTTGTTTAGAGAAACTTCTTTTTTCAGATGATGGTGACCACTGGGGTGCCTCAAATATCACCATAGCTCCGCCAAGTGTAATGGTGCATACCTTTAATCCCAGCATTCAGGAGGCAGAGGTCAAAGGATGACTGTGAGTTCCAGGTCAGCCTGGCCTAGAGTGAGATCCTCCAATGAAAAAGAAAACAGTCACACCATAGTGCAGAGAAGTGACAATGAAGTGTTCAGCACGAAGTGAGACATCTTTAGCAAACCCTCCAAGACTCAGGGTCCATGAAAGAAACGGTCGTGGAAAGAATATAAGAGCCACCGGGCGTGGTGGCGCACACCTTTAATCCCGGCACTCAGGAGGCAGAGGTAGGAGGATCACTGTGAGTTCAAGGCCACCCTGAGCTGAGACTACATAGTGAATTCCAGGTCAGCCTGGGCTAGAGAGAGACCCTACCTCAAAAAAACAAAACAAACAAACAAAAAACAGAATATAAGAGCCAAAGGTAAGATTGCTTCCAATGCCATTTTACAGACACAAAATGACCTTGATATTCACGACCACAGTACCAGACACTACCTACACAAGACCTTCATAGTAGGAGGAAAACCATGATGACATCAAAATAGAAAAAAAGACAAATTAGAAAGAAGAGTCAATGGAGGAGAATAGGAGTGGGAATGGAGGCGGTAGGTAGGAATTAGCATGGCTTATTGTCTATATTTGGGAAGCTGTCAATATAGTTAAAAATGAAAGAAAAAGGAGCAGTAAGTTAACCTGAAACACACCATGGGAAAGACATAGAAAGGCGATATTTAAAAATCTGTTTCATAGAAAAAAACAATACCTAAGGATCATTCCCAAATACTTAGCCTAATAAATATGTTAATGAACATAAATTATTGAAAAGGCAATGAACAAAAAACTAAAACCTTCTCAAAGTCTAGGAAAACTCAACAAAGTAGAATGAAGGGGTGTGGTTGACCAGTGGGAACCAATTGAGAGACAAACTAAAATAATGTCATTTGAGAACTAATGAGGAAGTTAGACATGGTAAAAAAAAAAAGAGTAGACATAATTGAAGACGTTATTGTGGACAAAGAAGATACACAATTTCATCTCAGTAGACAGAAGACAGGGTGTAAAGTTAACACAAACAGATCAAAGATAAAGAGGCCCCTAAGGCCTCAACAATAAAGCAGCCTTAATACTCACCCACCATGACTCAGGGAACTGAGCGAAAGAGGGGGTGGAAAGATTGTAAGAGACATGGGGGGGAGAATATTCAAAGACATTGCCCACCTCAGTAACAACATGCAAAGGGGGGTGGAACTGGGTTTGACTCCTAGGATATTCACAACCCCCTGCCCCATGGACTGATCCAGACTGCCCACAGAGGAGGAAATCCAACTGATCAGGGACAGGGAAGAGGGAAATAGGGGAATTGGAGACATCAACACATTATTCCCTTATTAATGTATCTAATTATGGATAATAAAAAATTAAATTAAAAAAAAGGCAAATGTCTTATGTCTTTAATCCCAGCACTAGGGAGCAGATAAAAGGATTGCTGTGAGTTTGAGGCCACCCTGAGACTACGTAGTGAATTCCAGGTAAGCCTGGGTTAGAGAGAGACCCTGCCTCAAAAAAACTAAACAAAACAAACAGAAAAAATACACGGTATTCACTGTATTCTAAAGAGAAAAACTCCCTGTAGTAGTGCTGTAGGTTGAACTATGTCCCCACCAAGAGAGGTTGAGTATCTCCATCCTTACCTGCATGTTATGTCCTTGGTTATCTCCTCTTCCCCACATGGTACTTGAGTCTCTGGTCTGCTTCCTAAGAATACCAGCCCACTGGCTCAGGAGCACTGCGAGGGTGGACCAGAGACTCAAGCACCATGTGGGGCGGAGGAGACAACTAAAGACATAATATGCAGATAACGATGGAGATAGAGACACCTGGCAGCCATGGAACGAACACCAAGGGCTGGCAGCTGTCACCTTGACCAGTTCTCCCTCAGTCATAGGAGGATCGACACACCTCACACACCACTGCTGAACCAGTGCATCCACAACACAGCATAAATACCACTCTGTAGTGTTCTGCTCTGGCTGCCCTAAGAACCCAATGCTGCAGTCAGACCTACAAGAGAAAAAAGGAATAAAGCAGTTACATGTTCTGTATCAAGATTTCTAAAATGAAACTGAAGAAGCAGGTAAACTACAGATGGACAAGACATACCACATCCTTGGAAATTCTGGGAAAGCTGAATGTTGTCAAATGCCACCATGTTCACCTTAAACTTCCAGGATAAATATCTTCCAAATCTTGGAGGCAGAAAAAGGCTTGTGGATTCTGGCAATGTATAATAGCTTCTTTAAAGAGAGGCGTGTGGGAAGGAGAAAGAGAAAACAAAAACAAAAAACATTGTTTTGATGAATGTTGAATTCCAACCAACCAAGGCAGAAATAAAACTAAAAACATTAGGACTGGATCAGTGTTGAATCTATTTCTTTATTAAATAGAGTGCTAACAAGTTTAACACTGGGGATTATAATTAGAAAACAAAACGGGAATATTATTCATTGTGAAATTTATTTAGAGCTACTCAATAAATTAAAAAATGGACAGATAACCTGGTGTGGCTGTGCACAGCATTAATCCCAGCACTCCGAGGCTGAAGTAGGAGGACAGCTGTGAGCTCCAAGCCAGTCTAGGGCTACAGAGTGAGTTTCAAGTCGGACTGGGCTAGAGTGATACCATGCCTTAAAAAAAAAAAGACAGGAAATAATCAGCACTGTATAAAATTTAAATATGTGTGAGGGGAATAAAAGAGGGTAATGGGGGTGAATATGGTCAAAATTCATCATGTACATGTATGAAATTGTCAAAAAATAAAATAATTTAAAATAAAATAGCATAAATAAGTAAAATGTGTGATTTAAAAAATAATGAATTGTAAGAAATCTACCTGGTAGCCACTATAACAGAGAGTGAGACTACAAGATGAATCCAATATCTGTACCTTCCAAAAGTTTAGGGTTTCTTCAAAGTATAACTATCATAGTGTAATACTTGATTAGTTTTTCAGTAATGTCATCATAGCCACTTACATCCTAGTAAGAAGTAGGCAAACAAATGGTCTGCATGCGTCTCATAGACTCCTTATAACAGAGCCTCATTTTACATTATATGAGAAAGAAGGGTTTATCTCCAGACTCAAGATAAATTTTACTTCCCTTTTTTTTGTCTGTTATATTCAAGTAAAATCAAATTTATGTTTTTTGTGAAAGAAAAAACAAGGAAAGGGGAAAAGGAAGGAAGAAAGAGAGGGAAAAAATAAAAACCCAGGATGGCTCTCAGCTCCATGGTGACTGAGTGGTGGGACCTCTGCCAGCCTACCTGTCCCTTGGCAGTTCCCTTTCTCCTCTTCCAGAGAAGGTCACATGGATTCTAGTGGGCACAGTAGACACTGGGAACAGGGACTACAATTCCCAGCTTCCTCAGCAGCTGGGGTGACCATGTAACTAAATTATACCCCAATGATTATAAAAAGATTATATGCAAAATGTGAGAACTGCTGAAGAGAAAGGGTATTTGCAATGCCAACCCCAGGACTGACTGACTCTTCCACTGTGACCATCCCAAGCAGACAGAAGCCGGAAGCAATGTGGGTCTCAATGGAGCTGCCCAACTCTGGCTGCCTTTATCCCGAGATGTGCATATCTACCTTCTTTCAAGAATCATTTTAGATTCCGGCTGGTGAATTCTCATCATCGCATAATGATGAGGAAAGCCATCTTCCTTCTTCTGTGTTAAACACGGGAAGCCTTTTGTCCTTATGAGAGCACCACAGGGTGTCTCTGGTGGAAGCAGCAAGAAGGGACAAAGGTACCACTCAGAGAGGAGCAAGTCACCAGCAGGAGTTCTAGCTCAGAGCTGGCCTTGGCTGGAAACATCCAACAGCAGCACCACATCCATTTCCCTGTGGTCTGCTAGGATACTCCTTCCCACAATCAGCAAGAGGGAAAGCTAGGTCCCCTCATCAAGGGTAGAAGATGACAAGATGACAGCCAAAATATTTTATTCATGCAAGCACACAAAGGCCTGTGAGACAATGGGCATTTTTAAAAGCCCACGTCCAATTCAAACAAGAAACAAAAGGAGCAGTGAGGAGCAAAGTCAGAGAGCAAGTACAGCTCTCCTTTGCCCCTTTGGAAGCTCTTCCCAAGCCGTGCTCTCCTGCCCTCATTCCTCCCCAGCTGCAGGCCGACACAGTGAATGGTACCTATTTATTAGTGTGTGTGATGGTTAGGTTTTGTTGTCAACTTGATCTTTTTAGTCATCTTGGGTGGGTCTCTGAGGATGTTTACAGGAAGGCAGCCTCTCAGTAGGAGGCAGGATGTAAGGAAGCTCAGGGAAACTAGAAATGAACATCCCTTCCACTGTGGGCAATGCAGGAAGGAAATTCCAGAGACTCAGGAAGCCAAAAAATGAGGGGAAGGGTTGCAAGACCCACCCTAAGGCTATATAAAGGGGAAGGAAATCTTTGTGTTCCCCACTGCCTGCCTGCCTGGCTGCTGGTGCTTGTCTTTGTCGGTCTTGAAACAGAGCATCCTCAGCCTTCCAGCCTGGACTGAAGATGGGCAGAGTTACCTGGGAGAGCACGGTGGAATGGCTTCTCGTTTATTGTAGGAATGCCATTGGTTATATAGAGAAAAAGGAGAGAGGCAGGGGCAGAAACGGGCAAAGGAGATTGGTAGTAGCCAGCGACCTATGAATGCCTGCTTTGCATAGATCAGCCCCAAGTGGACTTGAACTTAGGGCCGTATCAAATGGCAGGCAAAGGAACTGTCACCTTAGACTCTATTGCCCAGGCACAGAGGGGGTGAGAACGCTGTATTCACTGTGGCTTAGCACTGTGGCTTGCTTAGGGAGCATTGAGTTTAGGGTTAAGGGTGGAGGTGGTGAAATGCCTACTGAATTTCAGCACAGAGGCTACCGGGGTTTCAGCCTGTTCAACATCCCTTTAACCCTGTCCTCCGTGTCCCATTTAGCAATACCAACAGACCAGTGGCTCCCTGCTGAGACATCCAGCCACATGGACTGAGCAGCCACCCGTTTCTTGACTCTTCAGCTTGCAGACTGCTCTTGTGGACTCCCGTGAGCTGATCCAAGAAATCCCTTTTTTGTTTACTGCAATTCATTCTATTGGTTCTATTCCTCTAGAGAATGCTGAATAATACTGTGTGTTATGGTCATTGTTGGCAAAAAAAACAATGGCACACAGGTGACTATTGAAAGTATTAGTTGACACAACATCATGGGAAGAAATAAAAACCTAAGTACATGAGAGATAAAATGACTTCAGGTGTACATCTATTAAAATTCAGACATGGATGCAAGTAAAATAACTCCAGAAAAACCTCTGCTAAAAGTCAAGGGTGAAGGAAGCTAAGGGTGAGCAGAAGCCCGGGGAGGACCACAAGGAAGCAAGTCAGCAAGTGGTCCAGGGATGTGCTGGACAGCGTTCTACCAGTGAGCTATGTCTTTAGCACTTGGTGGCCACTTCATAGAAGGAGCAGCCAAACCGAGCCCAAAGCTCATCTCCATGTGAGAAAGCCTTGTCGTGAGGACTCCTGGCTCTGCCCACTCCTTTGAACTCACATGCCACAAGGCCATGGGCCGACTAGGCACTGGGAAGATGCTGGCCTTTCATGCCCACACTAAAGCCCCCAATATGAAAAGCACTAAGTATGTGGACAGGCCTTGGCCTTGGCCTTGTGAGAACACACAGACTAAATGCAGAGAATGACAGATTTCATGTGAATTACTATCTCACAAAATGGTAACAACTTAATGTCCCTTTTTGCCTTTTATACAGGGCCTTATGCTTTAAATAATTTTGACACTAAGGATTGTACATCCTATTCCGTTTTTCATTAGAGAAATAAAAGTTTCATTTTTCTATTTCATTAGAGAAAGCAAAGCCACTCTAATACCTTGCAAGGAGCCATTAGCACATTTTTAAATTTCAGAAAATAAGAAAGCTTAAAGTCTAAATAAATGGGAACAGTAATGTGTTTTCAATCTTTTAAAAATTTATTTATTTGCAAACATAGAGAGAGAGAGAGAGAGAGAGAGAGAGAATGCACCAAGGCCTCTAGCCACTGTAAATGAACTCCAGATGTATGCACCACCCTGTGTATATGGCTTTATGTGGGTGCTGAGGAATCAGACCTGGGTCATTAGGCTTTGCAGGCAAGTGCCTTAACCACTGAACAACCTCTCCAGGCTTGTGCTTTCTTGAAAGGACAGAATCACCAGTAACCACACTCTGGACATGTGAGCATTAGCTGATGATTCTTAGTTTGCCTCACATCACTTTGTTCCATATCTCAAGCATAGGTATCTAAGGCTGAGAACACCTCCTTCCTCCTGTGGTTTGACTGAAGTTCATCCTCACCAGCTCATGATGAGGCTTAATTCCTCCATGGAGCAGTGTAGGGAGGTGCAGCTAACTGGGAGGTGTTTGGATCATAGCAGGGGGTCCTGATGTAGGGATTCATGTGGTTCCTGAGGTTCATTACCTTGAAAGCAGACTGCATAGACCACCATTTGCCCCCCTCCCCTCACATTCACCTGCTCAGCCTTCTTTTTTCCTGACATGAGGCCAGTGCCAAAAGCTGAGCCAATACAAGGTCTGGACTTTATAAGTCTCAGAACTCTGTACATTTCCAAGTGGACATGTCTCAGGGGTTCCATGAAAACAACTGAAAGCAGATGGTGATACCTTCTACTGTCAGCCCCATTCCTGGCTGTGATCTCATGGGCCTGCGCCCTCCCCGGATGGTCATTCAAGGACTAAAATTCTCATCAGTACCAGAGCTTCAGGTAGAGATACTAGCATGGTTCTTCTTAGTGTAGATCAGACAGAGAATAAAAACAGCCTGAGAAGTCTGCCCTCAGCATGACTTCGAGGATATGACATTCCAGAAGAGGCAGTAAAAATACAGGGACAGTAAAGGATCCATGATTAAACAACCCAAATGACACTAAACCTGACTCTTAAAATAGTTATATAATCATGGTATATCGTTGATAGTTATGGAAACTGTCAATAAAAATTTTTTTTAAAAGAAAGAGTTTGCTTGAGTCTCAGAAAAGACTCTACTTATACTTTTAAACAGTGTTGGTACTGTTAGAGACCATAAGGACTTTTGAAGTTGGACTGGGGTGAGAGGTGAATCACAGGAGGGTTACAGGGTGATGAAATGACTCTGTAAAAGTGTGGACACACCTTGCATGTGCCTAACTCCACAGAGCTGTTACACATGAAGTTTGGACACTAATGTATACTGTAGACTTCACTTAATAAGAATGCGTTTGGGCCCCGGGGAGATAACCAGTTGGTAAAGTACTTGGTTTGTAAGCATGAGGACCTGAGTCTGATCCCAGAAGCCACATTAAAAAAAAGCCAAGTGTGGTGGGGCACACCTGTAATACCAGCATTAGACAAATCCCCTGCACTCACTAGCCAACCAGTCTAACTTACTTGGTGAATTCCAGGCTCATGAAAAACCCATCCTCATGGCAGAAAATGACACCCAAAGTGGTTCTCTGGCCTCCATTCACTAGCACACACACACACACACACACACACACACACACACACACACACACACACACATTCAAGAATGTACTGAGGCAGTGTCCTGGCATACACCTATAATCTCAACCCTAGGGAGGAAGAGGCAAAGGATAGTGAGCTCTAAACCAGCCTGAGCTGGTTTAGCAAGACCCTGCCTCAAAAACAAGGATGAGGTTGGAGAGATGGCTTGGTAGATAAAGTGCTGTTATTGTAGCATGAGACCCTGAGTTGAGAACCCCAAGTCTATGTAAATGCCAGTTGCTACAGTGTAAGTATGCATTTATAATCCCACTGAGCCCATGGCAAGAAGAGAGGAGGAGACAGGAGAATCACCTGGAAGTTTATGGGCCAATCAGCTTGGGGAACGCAGCTGTGAACACCACAAAAGCCCCTGCCTCAAACAAGGTGGAAAGTAAGGACCTTTCTGTGCACACCACGGCATGCATGTATCCACACTCTCACACACAAACACAAAAATACACACAAGAAACATCCACACGAAAAAGTATTAACATGGGTTCATTAATTATGAGAAATGTACCAGACTAATTCACAATGTCAATAACAGAGGAATCTAGGAGGAGAGATGATAACCCTCTGTACTTTCTGTTCACGTTTTTTGTAAGCTAAAGAATGCTCGGAAAAAATAGCCAATTAATTTAAAAACTAAGACAGTTCCCTTTTTGATCATCAATGTCTACTCCAAAAGAAGAACTTTTAAAGAAAATAAAGACTCCTTAATAACACATTACAGATGTGGGATGACATTACCTTACTTACATATTCACAGGTCTTTCCAGGCTGTGGATGAGTATTCTTCAATATCAGAAAAGTTAGGCTGATATTTATGAAGGGCCTGTTTTTTGCACGGCTGCCTGACAGACACACATGTACTTTGACAGTAAAGAAAGAAGAACATTGATTCCAAGTCACCTGTGTAGATGGACGAGAAGGAATGCCATGGGATTTTTCCCAGCAGCTTTCTTCAGGTGCACAGGTCACCTTGCTCCCTGCTCATCGCCCCAGCAAACTTACAGAAAAGGAGACTCTCTTCCACCAGCTACAGTTTCAGATTCCTTGGCTCCTCTTGACAGAAAGAAGGCAATTTCCCAGAGCAAAGGGCCACATTGATATTCATGGGATAAATGGTTTGTAACTACACAGCAGCACCCCGCTAATGTAAATTTCATATCCAGCTTCCAAAAGGTTAAACAATGCTGCTTAGATGTACTGGGCCAGGAAAGCAAATGACAGCGAGAAGCTCAACCCTGGCACAGGCTGTCCTTCTGCAGAAAGCTCTCTCATAACAAAGTCTTGCTCTGTGCTGGGGAGAGAAACTTGGTGCCCTTGAACAATTAGTCAGAGTCCTGTGGAAGTGGATAGCTCAACACATTCACAAACAAGAAAATTCTACTCTTTTTTCTTGATATCCCAAGTCTAACAGGCAAAGGCTGGGGGAAAAGTATACAAATGTGAGTGTTTTCAAGTTTGCATTATAAGTATGTATTTTTTATTTGCTATAAGGTCTTACTGTATAGCTATGGATGACCTGGAACTCACTATGTAGTCTATGCTGTCTTCAAATCCATGGTATTTCTCCTGTCTCAGCCTCCTAAGTGCAAGGATTACAGTTGTGAGCCAACACACCTGGCTGGAATAGTTTTTGTGTGGTAGAAAAGCTAGGGTTACAACAATGAGGAATTCAAATAATTTCTTTGTGCTCCAAGTAGCTCATAGGCTGTGAAATGCAAACAATAGACAAGATAATTTAGACTATGATAATCATTACAGAGAAAAATAAAACCTGGGTAATAGTGTCACAGTGAGAAAGGTGGAGGTCTATAAACTTTGACAGGGGGATCATGGGAGAGCTTTTTAAAAGAGTGACATTTAAATTGACACTCACTACTGAAAAGAATCAAACCATTTAGAGATGCCCCTCCCCTAGGTGGGAATAAACTGGCATGTCCCAGGGGGGAAAGGAGGCCAGAGTGACCGAAGCAGAGTAAGGGTGGGGAAAGAGGAGTATGTTCCTTTCACATGACTACATGAAAGGTTGTGCTACACACAGTAGGGAAACTTGGAAGGACTTTATTAAGAAAGCAAAGTGATCTGATCTCTGCTTTGAAAAGACTATGACATGCAGAAAGGCATGCAAGGGAGCAAGACTGAAGAAAGAGATACCTCTGGGAAAACCAAAGGGAATAGACAAGAGAAAGGCAGGCAGGAGTCCAGAAACCCCAGACTCACAGACAAAAAATGGCAAGATCTATCCTTGCCCATCTGCATGCCCTAGATCCCAAAGTAGAAGCTGATTTAGGCTGGGAAGAGGAACTTTTGACTACTTGTCCACACCAAAGAAACATATATTAGCCTGTCTATAAAGACCATATATCTGCCTAGGAGTCTCTTAGACCAGGAAAGTCAACCCTAATATCTCCCAAAGAGGTCACTTGATGGAGAAAAGACAACAGGAAATACCAGAGGAGGGTTTGCTGCTGGATTGGACTGGGGAAGTAGAAAAAGGAGAAATCAGTGGCTCCTGAGTCTTGGGCTTGAGCACTGTGAAGGGTGGCCCTCCTTCCTGAACTCTAGGCTAGTGGACACGAGTAGTCTTGTGGCTCATGAATATTGGATGACGTGTTTCCAACAGGAACAGCTTGAAGTGTCTAAAAGACACCATAGTTACAAGGAAAGACTGGGAAAGAGAGAAAAGACTGAACCCTGTTGACAGGTAGTAAGATCTGAAGGTCAGGCATTCGCCGCCACACTTGCTAGGAGACAGGACATGAAGACAAACCTTTCTAGAACAGCTGTCTAGTGGGTGGGAGCTGGGTGGTGGTCACTCAACATATACTTTTATAACTTATTTTTAATCAAAGGCCTCCATATGAATCCAGACAGTAGATCATCTACAAATTTAATTAAATGTGTTTGTTTAGAATATCAATCTGACCATAAAAATTTAACGCTTAATATAGTTCAAGGTTCAATGGGCTTTCTTTGTAAAAAGAGACAGATGAAATGGATACAGATTAATTTTTCCAGTCATCTTCAATATATCAAAATTATGAAGGCAATAGAAAAGACTGAATGTTACGAGTACCAGGCTGAATATTAGATAAAATACAGGGCTTGACTATCTTTTTTGTTGTTGTTGTTTTCTTTTTAAATATTTTATTTATTCATTTTCAAGCAGAGAGAGAGAGAGAGAGAACCAGGACCACCACCTTGTGGGTCTGGCTTATGTGGGTCCTGGGGAATTGAACCTGGGGCCTTAGGCACTGGAGGCAAGTGCCTTAACCGCTGAGCCATCTCTCCAGCCCTTTTTTGGTTTTTTGAAGTAGAGTCTCGCTCTAGCCCAGGCTGACCTGGAATTCACCATGTAGTCTCAGGGTGGCATTCAACTCACGGTGATCCTCCTACCTCTGCCTCTGGAGTGCTGGGATTAAAGGTGTGTGCCACCACGCCCAGCTCTCTTGGGCTTGACTATCTTTTTACTAAACTCTTCTTAAACAAGAATTTATTGTTTCTAATTACCTACTGGTAATATCTATAATTAGCTTCATGCTAAACATAGAAGAAAGAACTTCCTGAGACTAATCTATGCCCAGGTAGAATAAACACATCATCTTCTAATACCACGTAACCTATGTGTAGCAGACACTGGGTCTGTGGGATGATAATAGTGTGGGCGATCTGAGAAAGTGCTACAATGAGTTGGATATGGTCTATGATACCTAAAACCTAGTGTGAATTCACTTCCCCAGGGAGATCTTCTAATGGAAGGGTTGTCATAACTGTCCTCGATCTGGATTTTAGCCTTAGCTCTTCTATGGTCATCTGCCAAAGGGGTGAACCAATCAATGCCTAGTCTGGCTAATTCATAGGATATTGAATAAACAAAATGAAATCAAGACACGGAAAAAAATCAACAGCCATTTTTATTGTCAGACAGGAAAAAGTGAATTCAAGAACATAACAAA
Source organism: Zapus hudsonius (assembly GCA_004024765.1). NCBI lineage: Eukaryota > Metazoa > Chordata > Mammalia > Rodentia > Dipodidae > Zapus > Zapus hudsonius. Next base: position 16,464 of record PVHP010023594.1, read on the forward strand.
CTCAGTACTGGTCTAAAATAACCTAACCTATACTTGACCAAAGAGTAGAAATTAAATGTCTCTGGCTGACCTGATCCAAACAAGCACAAAACCTGAGTTCATCCATCGTATCTGCTATTATAGATCATTTGATCAAGAGGTATTGCTTTTCTTGGACACACGCTTACTTCAGCTCACTGGGGGAGATTTCAGAGAATGGGTGCACATTTATGGTTCTAAATACAAGGAAACCAAAGTCCAGGCTGGCAAAACGATATACTTGCAGTTTTGCAAGAGCTCTTCCTTGGTCTAAGTTTCTTCATCTGTTAACTATGGAACTTGGAACAGAGGAACCATTCTGAAATCATTTCATAGTGGAGCCCATCCACTGGGTTAAGTTAAAACAGAATACCACCTCAATTTTTTTCAGAACAGGTTTGCTTTAGCACACTATATATTCCCATTCTGTATCAAACTAGTGAGAAGAGAGGTTTTCGTACCGCTAACAACTGCGAGATATTTTGTAGCATCTCTGGGTGCTGTAAATACAGTCCTATTTTTGAGCTGGAACACGTCTGAGTGTTAATGTGATGGGACAGGTCACAGCTCTACGTTAGACCAGGTTCCCTCAGCTTCCTTCTGTCTAATACCAGCCCATTTCAGTTTTCTGGCAGAAGATTACTCCCACCTGCCAGCTTGAATGTCTTGGAGAATTCTGTGATTTACTCGCTCAGGTTCTGATCTCCATAATTAAAATGTCAATTTGCCTGCTACAAACATAGCAGTGGCTCAGACAAAATAGCATGTTCTGTCCTCACACTGCAGTTTGGATGTGAGTCGTCTCTGGGTGCTGCTATGGTTCTGTGGTTCTGGGAGCGATGTGTGTTCTGCCTTGTCATCATCATCCCATGGGTGCAGATAGAACTCAGGATTCCTAATGAGAGAAGAGAGCTAGCTACTGGTGCTGGGAAAGCACTCCCCCCCCCAAACTAGCCTCCCTAATCTAGAAGATACACGAATATATGGAGACCAAGCAATATACTTTAGAACAATGAGTCTTCAAAGAAATAAAAAGGAAAATATTTTTTCAAAGCAAAGGAAAATGAAAGCCAATATGTCAAAACTTATGGGTAGGACAGGCTCAGTGGATAAGAGTTCCTCCACACGCATAAGTTTGATACCAAACACCCAGGAAAAAGCTGGGTGTGGCCATGAATGACTGTAAGCTCAGTGCTCAACAGAGCAAGACCGAAGGATCTGGGTCTTGCTGGTCAGCCAGTGTAACTGAGAAACAGTGTGAGTTCGAGGTTCATTGAGAGAAACTGCTTCAAGGACATAAGGTGGAAACGTGATGAAGGAAGACACGGACAAGTGCACACACACTTGCAGATAACGCACACGTACATATCACACATACCACACACACATCAAAAAAAAAACTAAGGGCTATAACCAAAGCAGTACTAAAAGGAACATTTATTCCAATAAGAGCCTACATTTTTTTAAAGTAAGATTTCAAATAAACAGCCTCCCAATACATCTCAAAGATTTAGGGAAGATGGCCTGAGGATGTAACTCAGTTGGTAAAGAGCTTACGTAGTATGTGTTCAATGCCAGCACTGCATAAACCAGGCAGGATGGTACATGCCTCTAGCCCGGCACTCCCTCAGGAGATGGAAAAAAGAGGGTGAGAAGTCCAAGGTCATCCTCAGTTACACAGCAAGTTCAAAACCAGCCTGAACTACATGAGGCCCAGACTCAAGAAAATGAATGGGATAAATAAATAATAAAAAATTTAAGAAATCAAGAACAGGGCTGGAGAGATGGCTCAGTGGTTAAGGCACTTGCCTCCAGTGCCCAAGGCCCCAGGTCCAATTCCCCAGGACCCACATATACCAGACACACTCTGGCTGTGCATTTTCTCTCTCTCTGTCTCTCTGTCTCTCTCTCTCTCTCTCTCTCTCTCTCTCTCTCTCTCTCCCTCTCTCTCTTTCTCTCTCCTCTCTCTCTGTCTTGTTGTCTCTCTTTCTATCTGTATCTCTCTGCTTGAAAATGAATAAATAAAAATAAATTAAAAAGAAAAGAAATCAAGAACAAACCAAGCCCAAAATTGGGTTCTTTCCAAATGGAGAAAAATCACAAAGTTAATGCAGAAATATATATAAAATAGAGACTAAAATAATATATAAAATGTCAAAAAACAGAGTTATTGCTTTGAAAAAGATAAAATAGACAAGAATTTAAACAAACCAAGACAAGAGAACTGGTATAAGTAAAATTAGAGATGAAAAAGGAGACATTATATTGGTATTCAAAGATATATAAAGATTCCTTATGGATTAATATGAAAGACTATATGCTAATAAATTGAAAAACAGAAAAATTGGACCAATTTTCTACACATAGTATCTATCAAAATTGGATAATAAAGGCAGAAAATGACTGATTAGATCACTAATAAGTAATGAGATTAAATCAGTAATAAATAGAAAATCTCCCAACAAACAAAATTCTAGGACTTTACTAATGAACTTTACCAAACTTTAAGTTTTTCAATTCTTCCCAAACTACCCCATATAATACAAAAGGAGAGACCCTTCCAAACTCATGCTGTGAAGCCAGGGTTATCCTAGCAACAAAACCAGACAAGAGCACAACAACAAAAAAAAAGAAAGAAAGAAAACTAGACATGAATATTTCTGATTAACAGAGATGCAAAAGCTTGCATCAAAATACTAGCAAATCAAATTCCACATCCCATGAGAGAAATCATCCACCCACTGTCATCGTGTTCTTTCCTCCCAAAGAAGCAGGGATGGTTCAAAATAAGCAAGTCATTAAATATAATACTGGCACAGGAACTCCTATTCAAAAAGCATGGTCTGGGTCCAAGTACTCGCCTATATTAAGAGGAAGACATTACTTGCAGTTTTTACCAAAACTGAAGAGGAAGAGATTCTTGATCTGTCTCTGCTTTGCCTCAAGTGAGAGAACAGCGAACCAAGAAATGAACACTTGTGCAATGGAGGAACCAAAGCCTGGGGGAGGCAATCAACAGCTTTTAAATTCAGGCAAATATTCCCCTTAGTGAGGGGGAGCCCTCAACTGGAACTGGGGACTTAGGGCGAAATGCACTGGGAGCCAGACTCTTGGGCACCCAATGAGAGATACACTATGCGAGTGACTGAAGGAGAGGCTACTAAAAATAGAATCTAGCTAATTCAGAAATGTGTATCTCAGTTAATCTATACTGATCTCACTCTCCGATGGAGATTCTGTTTGTATCTTTCAGGATGCAGTGAGAAAGCTGTGGCTCATCCAACCCTACCAATGAACTGCAGGCCGATAATTGACATCCTGACAAGTGATGATCCACCCCAGACATACCATGGAGGATATGGAACCCTGCAGAGAATTATGGGATAAACAAGTGACCCAGAGCCACAGACAATGAGTCAACACAAGATAAGCCAGTGAGACAAATACCAATGATTTCCGACACAACCTAAAACAGTAGTACAGAAACCCCTAAGTCCTCAACAATAAAGCAGCCTTAATACTCACCCACCATGACTCAGGGAATTGAGCCAAAGAGGGGCGGAAAGATTGTGAGAGCTGTGGTGGGGGAGAATATTCAGAGTCACGGCCCCCCTCAGTAACAACATACTAGGGCTGGCAGAACTGGGCTGACTCCTAGGCTGTCCATGGTCCCCAGCCCCAAGGACTGATCCAGATGGCCCACAGAGGAGGATATCCAGCTGATTGGGGATGGGGAAGAGGGGCATTGGGGAACTGGGGATAACAACTCATTGCTTGCCCATTAAATAATGTAACTCATTATATATAAAAGAAAAAAGAAAAAAAAATAAAATAAAATAAAAGAAAATAAAAAAAAAGAAAAAAGAAGAGGAAGAACTATAGGCCAAGGGCTTAGAGAATATCTAACAAAATTATAAATTTTCTTTGCCAGGTATGGTGGCATATGCTTTTAATCCCAGCTCTCAGGAGGCAGAGGTAGGAGGATCACTGTGAGTTTGAGGCCACTCTGACCCTCCATAGTGAATTCCAGATCAACCTGGGCTAGTGTGAGACCCTACCTCAAAAAAACAAAAAAAAAAATGAAATTTTGAATCTTACACCAGAGTGGCCCATCCAGATACAAACAACACACAGAACACCAAACACTGAAACAAAGAGAGGCAACTAAACGCTGCAAGAGCCGTTTTGCTCATCACTTGCAAAGGTAAGCTCATCAGAATTTCATCCAAGTTTTTAATAGAAGTGCTAAAACCCAGAAGGGTTTAGAATGGAGTATTTCAAATTTTGAAATACCATGGCTGCCAACCCAGACAACTATGCCCAGCAAAATTATTCCTCATAATAGATATCAAAAAAAACCTCTCCATGCTTAAAGAAGTATGATACATGGTTGATCCCTTGGGTGACTCTCTGGATTTCAAATCCTGGTTCTTCTTGAGTAATTAATTCTTAGCTGTTGTGTGGCCCTGTAAACCAATCTGGAAATTAAGGATAGTTCTTGTTAGACAAGAACTAAAGAAAATGGATTCCCGGGATCAGGAAACTATGGCCCATAAATTGAGTGGTCTACAGCTTATCTTTAGCAATAAAGTTTTATTAGAACACATTCACATCATTTGCTCAGATTTTATCTATGGCTGCTTCCTCATTACAAATACAGAAGTGAGCAACAGAGACCATCTAGCAAGCTGGTCCTAAGATATTAACCACCTGGCACTTTACAGAAAAGTGTCTGTAGACCTCTGGTATATGTAAGCATTTAAAATATATTGTCCCAGATTTATAAATGCCAAGTTTTAGGTTCTTTCCTAATCTTTAATGAAGAATAATAAAGACAGAATCAAGAAGAAAAAAATGCATATATATAATTGGCCCAAACAAAACAAAGGAAGGACTACCTTGAAATAGGAGGGTCCTCAGAACATGGGGGAGAAGGAGAAGGGACAAAAAAAACAGATAAAAGGGACAAGAACATGATCAAATTACTGTATGTATGTCCATATATTAGTGTTCTCATAATAAAAAAATAGGCTGAGTGTAAGTTCTCAGTGAGCAGTGCTAAATTTTCCTCTTTTAAAAAAATGTTATCCTTCCCTATTTCAATTTTCTCAAAAAATTATGGGAAGAGGCTGGGTGTGGGAAGCATATAGGAATAATGATATGCATTATAAAGTCCAGTAATAAAACTATAAAGCACTCACCCCTAGTGAGGTAGTTTTCCCTCTGGGCCATAGAAGATATTTGTGCATTGGACACAGAACTGAGCTAGGATTTTACTGGATTTTAAGTCTCTGCTAATGCTGTGACCAATATACCTCACACCAAGCATGAAATATGTTCCTAAGGCAGAAACCTACATTAGATGCTAAACCCCATGACAGATTCTTATAGCCAAACAGGGGAAATCTAAGAGTGAAGCAAAGAACTTCTCACATAACCCAACCACTCAAAAAAATGTAGTTTTATTTATCCCACACTCCTAGTGGCTTTAAAAACTAAAAGCAATGGATTAGTGAAGTGATAACAACTATCTAGAGGTCATTGATGCCTTATACTTTATTCGGTAAGACACATAGAAATAGATTTGTGTCACAGTGTGAGTTGTGCAAGGAAATAAAAGCACATCATAAAAATGTGCTCATATACCACATATTGAAACACTAAAAAAAAAAAAGAGCCTTAGTGTCCCTCTCCTACTTCAGAGCTTCCGCTCCAACACGGGGTAGGACACATGGGAGACACTGTCACCACAAAATGTATGTCCTAATTCTGTTCATTCACTTATGACAGAGACTTTCTAGCTGACAAAGCTGAGAGACTGGAAGGCTGTGAGATCAGAAATGGTCATTTAGTGCAGTGGTCACCACCCCAGCTCAGGAGCTGACCACCTAGGCTTGAGTCCTAGAACTGTCACTGACCAGCTTAGAAGGGAGTTAGGATTATTTCTGTTCCTTCCTCCACCTTCTACAGAAAGGCTGTGAGGACTCCTTGGGATGATGAATTTAAATCCAGCACATACCCATCATCACCCCTGTATTGTAAAAACTGAAAGACGCAGATCTGCTGACTCTTGGAAGTGATGACATCATTTTCACATCAGGCCTCACCTCTATACCTTACTTAATGCAGAGTTTCGCTCTCTGGATCTCACTATGTTCTGGAAAATTCTTCTGTGTCTGCCTTTCATCTGTAGCATCCTTGGATTACAGATGCCCACCAAGGCTCTCGGCTTATTATGTGAATTCTGGGATCAAAATCACATACTTAGGCTTAAGTGATAAGGATTTTATCCACTGAGCAGCTCCCCAGCCCTCTTTCCCTCATTCCCTTTCCTTTCTTCTTTTTCTTTCTTTTTTACACAAGGTGTATAAAAGTAGCTCAGGCTGAACTGAGACTTCTCGTGTAGCTGGCCTCAGACTTACAATCCTCTTCTCAGCCTCCCATGTGGTCTTTCCATTTTTATAGACATTGCAAGAGTATTTCTAATGACAGTATGAAATCAAAGACAATCAGAATTGAGGCAAAAAAAAACCTCAGAAGTGATACAGAGAGGCAGGCTTGGGAGCAGCCCAAGGTCTCTTCTGACCATGTCTACACCCCCCCACCCCACCATTATGATGGCAGGGACAGATTTGGGACATGTGTGGACTCTTTCTCCTCCACATTTCCATCCAGACCACACTCACACCACCTGCCACTGTGATTCCAAGGTACAGGTTTGGAACCCAACTGGAATCCTCTCCCCTGTCCCCTGATGCCTGCTCCATACCTACACCACCTATTACTGTGATCTGAACAGAATGAGACCAGTGAAAGTCCACTCCATCCAGTGCCTCACTCTCACCTGCCATTGTCAAGCACCATTTCAAATACCCACGTAACACAGGTGTGCAAGAAAGACCTGACTATCTCCAGATGGATACATCTCAACATAAGCCAAAAAACCAAGCCAATATGTCCAAAGAAATTCCAATCCCATGGTAGAGGAATCCCAGGAAAGCTATCCAGAGGAAACTCCACCAAGGAACTCAAAGGAAGACCATATATATATATATATATATATATATATATATATATATATATATATATATATATATATACAGAAAAATTCAGAGAAATGGCCTGGGGAGAGGGCTCTAGTGGTTAAGGCACTTCCCTGTTTGATTCCCCAGTACCCATGTAAAGCCAGATGCCAAAGTGGTGCATGCATCTGGAGTTTGTTTAAAGTAGCTAGTGGTCATGGCCCATTCTCTCTCTCTCTCTTTCTCTCTCTCTCTCTCTCTCTCTCTCTCTCTCTCTCTTTCTCCTTGTAAATAAAAGAAATATTTAAAAATAATAAAAAGAATTCAGAGAAGACAGGGACAAACACATGAATGAAATCCTGAATAAATTCAGAGAGAACACAAACAAGTATCTAGATGAGATGAAAATCTCTAACCAGGATATAAAGTGGAACTCAATAGATAGAAATGTTGAAGAGAAGCCAAACTGAAATAAAGCTGGAAATAAAAAATACAAATCAAATATAAAGCTCTATTGGAAGCCTCGTGAATAGAATGGATGAAGTGATGACAGAATATCAGGTCTTGAAGAGAATGAAGAGAAAAAGATCATAAAATTAGACAAAATGATGGGAAGTTCAAAACACCACTAATAGAACCTAAGAGAAATGACATAGTAATCTATAGGCTGGATGAGAAATGAGACCCATCCTTTGCTGCCTTTAAGAAACTCACTTGACTGTCAAGGATGTTTCCTTAGGGTGAAAGAATGTAAAAAAGGTAACCCAAGCCAATGAAACTAGGGAACAAGAAGGTATAGCTACCCTAACATCTGACAAAAGACTTCAAAATTAATCCAATCAGATAAGAGAGTCACCTCATACTCATCAAGGGAACAGTTCTCAGTGTCTAGCAGCTGATTATTAAAATTAGGTCTTACTCATTCTAGTTCTGGTAGAGAGTCAAGAGTGTTGGCTGTGTGTATTGTTTTGGGAGCCTTCTGAGTCTCCGTGACCAACACCCTGGGATGCTTCACAAACCTGGTCCTGGGGTTTTGCTCTAACTGTGGCTTGGCGTAGTTTGGTAAGACACTATTCCTGAAGACATCACATGGGTTGGTTGCTAGATGCAAAAATCAAGCTGGTACTAAACAGGAACCCTCCTCCCTGCTGGATAGCTGCCAGAGTGTTGGAGGGTGCAGTGAGAAAAGTCCTCAAAAGTGGCAATGTGGACTATCGCAACTGGCCAGCCCACAGGTGCAATAGTGATGTGGGCACCCAATGGCTCTCTGATTAGATTTGAGACCCACTCCCCAGGAGGGAATTCCTGCCAGGTATTGAAAACCTATTCAAAATTCTATGGCCCTCTAAATACTTAGGGTTATGCCCATACATGAATGCTACTCTTGCTTCTGATCAAAGAAGTTTCTTTTTACAGATTGGAGCTACTACAGGGAGACTTAAAACTCATCAAACTGCTGACTAGAAGTGACAGTTAAATGTTCAGCAATAAATGTCATCAAATCACAACTCTATCAATGGATGAATTCATGGATTGGGTTAGAGTCCTCATGATTAGGTCTCTTCCCCAAAGCCCTACCTCTACTTTCATCAGAAAACAAGTGGTAAGCCTTTTAGGAGACACTGTATATAAACCCAGTTTGAAGTTGGCAGCACTGTATTTCCTAGTTAAAAGAGAGAAAAAACATGGACTTTTTTTTTTAACTTGTGCTGCTTATTAAAACGGTGTTTTAAGGTCAGGTCAAAAGACTTTGACTTTTGTAGTTTCCATAATTTTTATGGAAACATAGAAATTAAGGTTTGATTTTCATTAAGGGCTTCTATGGCAAAGACGTACAAAATAAGCTTAGGGTTATTTTGTTTTTTACTGGTAGATGGACCTAGGGCATCACACATATAAGTGCTTGTTTTGCCACTGAGCTCTATCCCTGGCCCTTATGTTGGATAGAACACTCAAATACCATAGTAGTTAATGATTGAATACTTCCATCAACAAGGGCATTACTGACCTCTATCCTGCCCCAAATTAGATAGCTTACTTATAATTTTCTTAATTGTCTTTCCCACAATATTTCCCCCTGTAGCTTCTCCTATGATAATCCCCAAATTCTTAATATTGGGGATTACATAGAGTGAGGTTGAATTCTTTATTACATTTAAGGATTTTATATTTGATTAAAAAATCATGACCTCAAGTTTTCTTTTCAGAATAATTCTAATTACTTCAATATTCTTATTGCTTCCAGTTATAGAAATGCAATTTAATATAGAATTCTATTCTCGGAGTAGTATTGTGTGCTTATCTCATTAGTTTTGCTGTGTGTGTGTGTGTGTGTGTGTGTGTGTGTGTGTGTGTGTGTGTGCACTCGCTGGTATGCACTCCATGGCACACGAGGTAAGAGGGCCATCTCGGGCGCTGGGGCCTTGTTTGAGGCAGGGTCTTACAGAAGCCTCACAGCTCTGTTTGCTAGGCTAGTTGGCCCTTGAGCTTCTGAGTGATTCTCCTGTCTCTGTCTCTCTTCACATCACAGGGGGGCTGGGATAGGAAATATTCACACTACAATACCTGGATTTTTATGTGGATTATGTGGTCCGACCTCAGGAGCTCAACATTGTGTGACAACACTTATCTACTAAGCCATCCCCCCAACCAATAGTACTTTTAACAACTAGTTGTTTACCTCCTACAGACATTGCTATCTTAATTTGAGATGCCTATTTTCTTTATTGAACAAAATTTAGACACGTATTGTGTAAAACCCAAGAATGGTGTCTTAGCATTGTTGTGTTTATGTGTGTGGTGTATTCCCAAGTGAGCCTGGAAAATTACAGCTTTATGCACTTAGAATCCGAACACATTTGTGCCTCTTTATCTTTAAAAGTGCCTTGGTTTGAATGTTTTACTGGAAGGTCCCAACGAAGAAGGTACTGGAGGTTGTGAAAACAGTGTAATCATAATGACTTATAATCAAAAGAAGTCCCATAAACATGCTGGATTTTTATATTTACTGCAGCAATCAATGACGACCTAGAGCTGAAATTTGCTTTAATTTTGTCCAGAGTTATTTTCTTTTGGCTTCTTATGGGTTTCTCCATCACCTTACTTCTTTGCTATCGAAGTGTTTATTTGCTGATAAAGGTTGTTAACCAGTTTCAAAGTTGGAGAAATAAAAGTACCATTACACATAAAGTTGTGTGATTTCCTGCTGGGCTAAAATGATCCTGTCTTTGGTTAAAAAAAAAAAGTCAGAACAACCAAGATGTTAAAGGAACATAGACTACAAGTCAATCCTGCAAAGAGGAAGCATGATAAACTAGGCAAGGGAGGATTCCAGAAGGAGGAGGAGGAAGAGGAAAAGGAAAAAGAGGAAGAGGAAAAGGAAGAGGAGAAGATTATTTAGCAATCAAGGAGTTGAGTGTCTTGCATCATTCTGTGTGTGTGTGTGTGTGTGTGTGTGTGTGTGTGTGTGTGTGTGTGTGTGTGTGTAAGGCTACTGCTGTTTTGCCTCAGGAATACCACCTACCTTTCTTGTTTGTGAGACAGGCTTTCTCATTGGCCTGGGGCTCTCTAAGTAGGCTAGACTGGCTGGCCAGTGGGCCCCAGGGATCTGCCTGTCTACACCCCACTTCTCCAGTGTGGGGATTACTAGGGCTCGAACTACTATGGGAGTTTAGGAGAGAGACCCCCACACAATGCTGCCAAGCTCCTCCTTAACCCCTCCCCAGTCGGAGCTTTGCCTTGCCTCCTACAGGATCAAAATGGATATTCTTGTTTCTTAAATATGAATGTACTTCTTTCTGGTGCTTTTTTTTTCAATTCCACACCCTAGTACCTTAACAGCAGTTAGGGTTATTTCTTCAGAGGGGGCATTGTGATGGTTCAGGCAAGCTCCATAGACCCCCTCCCCTTGGGTGGGAGGTGTCTCTAGCCAGAGCCCAAATCTAGATGTAAAAACTGATTGGTCAG
>PVHP010023595.1:0-27266 GCA_004024765.1 Zapus hudsonius
TATAGACCAGCCGGGGTACCTGGTGCTGGAGTGACAGAGATATGACACAAGCAGTCCTTGAATTCTTGTGCTGGGAGAGAAGACAGATAACAATTGTCTTCAGTTTAGGGTAAATGCTGAAGAAACACATAAAACGGTGCTCTGCTCTGCCAGGTTGAGGTGGCATAGGAGTCTGGGGAAGGCAAGGAACCCAAGCCTTCTTTCCTGATGTGATACTTGAATGGCTTGAAGGATAAGAAGAATGGGCCAGAGAAGAGAAAGACTCAGTGGAGAAAGGAGAGGAGCTAAACTGTCATTCCCAGCAGAAGGATCAGGATGGAGAGGTGAAACAGTGGTTCCGAAGAGCTACAGATGGGGTGGGGTAGCAGCTGGACACTGGAGCAGGATCCAGAGATGAAGGCTCATTGATGCCATAAGCAGTACCCTGGACTGTATCCTAACAGTCACACGTCATTGAGAGGGCACTCCTCAGAAGAGTGGCAAGATGAGACTTTTCAAAAACTATCTTTCTGGCACCAATGTGGAGGATGGAGTGGAGAAAGGCAGAGAGTGAATGCAGAGAAAGCAGATGGGGGATTTGTGCTGGAACAGAGGGAGAAGCAATTAGGGTTTGGATGAGAGATACAGCTCATTCTTTATCAGGCAGATCCTGACTTTGATCTCAGCTCTTCTGATATTAGCCACACAGTCTGTGATAAATTATGGTACCTTTCTAAGCCTTACTGTGCCCAAGCAGAAGATGGTTTAATGTGAGGTTGTGAGGATTAGATGAGATGATACCCATGAAGTGCTTGGTGCCTGACTAAACCTGAGTATAGTAAAATAAATGACAGGGGGCCTGGGGCTGTAGCTTAGCGATTGTTCCCTTGTCTAGCTTAATCAAAGTCCTGGACTCCTTAACACCACGGACTAAGTAACTGACTATTACTTATTACTGTGCAATCTATCAGTTTGTTTTTCCATTACAATAAGAAAATACTTGAGGCTGGGTACTTCAAAGAGCAAACAGGTTTATTTGGACCATTGGTTGTGATACAGGACATGGGAGAAAAACTAAGGAAGACATGGATCTTTAAAGAAGGATTTTATCTTCCTTCTCTGCACTTCTGCTAGCAAAAGTCTGCTGACAGGCTGTGGTTAGCACAACCCCTCCCCCCTCTTGTGGTTCCCTCCCCCTTAAGAGGAGCTTCCTCTTTTTAAAAAGATATTTTATTTATTCATTTTCAAGCAGAGAAATACAGAGAGAGAGAGAGAGAAAGAGAGAGAGAGAGAGAGAGAGAGAGAGAGAAAATACACCAGGGCCACCACCTTGTGGGTCTGGCTTATGTGAGTCCTGGGGAATTGAACCTGGGGTCTTAGGCACCTGAGGCAAGTGCCTTAACCGCTGAGCCATCTCTCCAGCCCAAGCTTCCTCTTTTTGTCTGTCTCACACAGAAACTTTTCACCTGTCTCTGTTCTGAAAGAAACCTATTTCTTGTAAATCTGTTTGGGCTTTGAGCCAATCAACATGTTTTCTTTACTAAACCTCACAATCCAAAGTATAAATTGTAAGAACTTCCTCAATTTGAGGTTCAGAATTTGGACTTGCGTCCTCTGAACCAGGCTGCAGCCTAAATAAACCCTGCTTCCTGAACATTCCTGATGTCTTGCCTGATCTTTCCTGTGACAGCTGGAAGGATGGACATCCAAGATGGAGAGATCCAACTGATGCTGCCTCTGTGGGCCCTCTTGGTGACATCTCATCATGGAGGATGGCATCATTGTGGAAGGGGGAGGAGCGATCAAGGCAGGAAGCCAGAGAGCAGGAAGAGGCCAGTTTTGCTTTCGCTTATTTTCTTTTATTTTTAACAACATTCCTCTCTTGGGAATGAAGTGAAGGCCTCCTTGGGAATGAGCTGCAATGTCCCTAGTGTCAAATACCCAACTGCTCAGTTGTCCTTGTGCAGCAGATGTCCTCTGAGTTGAAGGGAGAAAGGAGCTTCTGGGGATTCTGGATGTTAGCTAGAAACAAACATCCCTTTTTGGGGGGCAGGCTGTGCAGGAAGGCAATTCCAGAGCCTCAGGAAGTCAGTAAGTCTGGGCTTCAAGCTTCTAGAAAGGGGAAACCACTGCTGGGTATGAGAGATTCTCCATGGAGCTGCCTGCAGGCGGTGCGTGTGCTCTCTGTAACTCCCACCTGCGCTGAGGGGGGCTTTCTGATGATTCGATGCCTTGGAGTTGAGGCAGCTCTGAGGAGGTTGTCATCCAGGATGAAATAGACTTCTCTCATGGTGTGGTGTGTTTGAGTCATCTATTGCTCCTGGAAGCACCCCTCACCCTGCTCTGTAAGTAAACCCAATAAACTCATTGGTTTACCAAACTGGTTTTGGTGTAATTGTCCTTTGGTCTTTTGTTTGTGCCTCATCTGGGGAGAAGACACATGTTTGTGTCACCCCAAGAAAAGTTTTTCCCACAACGGTCCATCACTAGGTCCCATTTCTTAAAAAGTCTCATCATCTTTTAACATTGCCACATTGAAGACCAAGAATCTATAAACCTAGGCTTGTTTTGAACAGTTTTCCTAAAGGCAGACTCTAAAACAAGGGATATAGAGATGAAAGACACAGGTAGTCCTTCACTTCCTCGGCCGATGGGGGAAGATGGACTCGTGGAAACATCGCCTTCAGTTCGGGTACTGTGGAAACATATCATATTTGTTTCCTTTTTCATTGCTGTGACCAAAATGCCTGACAGAAACAACTCCCTGAGGTTGCGGGTAGCTTAAGAGGAGGAAGGACTAACTTTGCTCATGACTTCAACAGGTCAGTCCCTCATGGCAAGGAGGACCTGATGGAGCATCAATCACCATGGTCCAGGAAGAAAACAGAGGGAATGCCGGGGTCCTGGCTTTCTCCCTCCCCCTGTTTATTCCATCCAGGTCCCTACCTGACGTGATGCTGCCACCCATATTCAGGGAGGGTCTTCTCCCTTCAATGAATCCTCTCTGAAAATGCCTCACAAATACCTGCGGTCTACCTTACCAGTATCCCAAGTGATTTGAAAACTGGTCACACAGTGAAGATTAACTGTTCTACACTAGGATCAGGTAGCCTACTTAGAAGGCGACCACAGGAGCCATAGACAAGACAGTGAGGAGAGTGGAACGGGGTAACCTGACAAAGTCAATCAAAGGTGGGCAACTGGAATCCACATCAAATTCCTATGGAGACCAAGAATCTGGACTCTAAGAGGAAGCTTCCACTAACCATGGGCCCACAGAGAGGCTACACACATTATCATCTCACCAAATTACCAGTGCTCATCCCATTCCACCTTTGCTGATCTCACTCTCTGTTGGAGAATGTTTGTATTTTATCAGAAGGCAGTAAGAACTGTGGACAACTCAACTCTACCAAGACCAGAGCTGATAGCTGGTTCCCTGGCAGGAGATGAACCACCCCTAACACATCAGCTAGGGCCCAGGTGAAACCACACAGGCAGTGGAGAGATGAGCAAGAGTGCTGCTTCTGCAGTGAGCCCAACAACCCACAGGAGGGTAATGGAGATAGACATTGAGGATACCCAAAACAGTCTAAAGAAGAAATCCAGAGGCTGCTAGGAGCTGAACACTAAAGCAGACTTAAAACTCTCCCACTATGGCTCAGGAAACTTTGAGGAATAGGGGAGGAAAATATTGTAAGAGCCATGGGGAAGGGGGAATATCTAGAGGCATTGCCCCCTAATAACTGCTGCTCAAACAACACATAGCCCTCAATCCCATGGAGCACACCAGCAATCCTACTAAGGAGGGCCCTCAGTGGAATGGGGGCAGGAGGAGGGACACGATGGTACCAACACGTGCCTTGTACATACAAAGTGTCTACTTATTAAAAAAATTCCAGGATAGTTTTGGGGTTCATTGTGGTAGAGCAGAGGGGATGGTTTTCATTTGGACATGCTGAGTTGGTGGTTTACCTGAAATACAGCCAATTGCCATATTAGGTAGGTGAATGGGATTTTCCTATTTCTATATTAAATTATGCAGGTTTCAACTTGACATGCTGAAATTCCTTAAAGAGGTTTTGTGGAACAAGTCCTAATTCTGATAATGAATGAAGATATCTTTCCTCTGCTGAAAGAGCACATTTAATCTGATGGTTTAAGTGGTGTCTTTTTCTATCTGCTGTTCACTTATTAGTTGGTGTGAACCTGTTGGTGAATTCTATTGCAGATTGTCTCCCTCTGAAGAAAGGAAACAATAAATACTCTTTGAGTTATTACACAGCTATTGAAAACCAAGACAGCATTTCAGAACTCTTCTGAGTTGCTGCAGAGCCCAGTGCCTATGAGTATTGTATTATTTTGCTTCAGTTTGCTTTTAAAACTTACAGCATTCTAATTATACTGTTGATACTGAATTCAGTACTAAAGTGAATATGCTTACATTCTAAAATGAAATTTTTAGATAAGAGCTTATATTTGCCAAGTGAAATAAGCCACATAGTTAACTAATTATAGCATGGAATCATTCTGAATATATATATATATATATATATATATAGCCATAGGCATATATGCATGGTAAATATATATAATATATGTATAAATATGTATATATATGATTTGAATTAGGAAACATACATCTTGTTTCTGCTCTATTTCAACAGATGTTGAAACCACTTACATTTTAATTTTTTGCAGAGATTTCTTTGATGGCTATTTTATTATAGGAAGAAGTACAGGACACCCAAGACACTGGGGCCAGAGACAAAGAAATGAAAGAAGTGAAGTCTGGCTTTAGCCTTTCTCTGCTTCCTCCTTCTTCCCCTAGGACCACCTCCTGCCTAGTACTCACTGCCAAGATTGTGTTGCTATCACAAGCCTAGGTTTGTGAGTTTGAGTTTGTAGTTTGCTTCATCTACACTGGCTTGCAAGTTGTTAACTACGCAGTATGCTACAGGCTACTTGATGAATGTGGAAGAAATGGAGAAGAAAACAGGGTCAAAACAAGGCCACACATTTAGCTCTGTGTCACTTATGGTAGTGGGTTGGGCTATGCAGACAGTTATATAGAGACGGGCTTCAAAGAAAGCCCAGAAAAGAGGAAATGAGACAGAATTTTGGAACCTACTCCAAGTCAGCTTTGTTGTATCTTATTTAATTCAACAAAACAATATACTTTCTTTTTCTTTCTTTTACATTGTTGCTGGCAGTTTTATTACTTTTATTTCTTGGATCAATAGGGTATAAAGTTGCTTTGTCCAATATAGGTTACCTTACAAGACAAGACAGTCCTGGCCATGTGGATTCCAAGAAAGGCTACCATCTACTTTCTTAAAAATGTAATTGAAGGCACGTTGTGGTGGCACATGCCTTTAATCCCAGCACTTGGGAGGTAGAGGTAGGAGGATCTCTATGAGTTGAAGGCCAGGCTGGAGCTACAGAGTGAGTTCCATATCAGCCTGGGGTAGAGGGAGACTGCTTTGAAAAAGCAACAACAACAACAAAATGAAAATGAGAATTGACTTTTTTGAGTAAAGCAGAAAACACCCTCAGGTTGACCTTCAGCAAAGGCTCCTTTCCTCTTTTTTGCTTTAGAAAATTTTCTTGCATCTCTGTGTGGTGTACATGCATGTGTTTGTATGTATGTGGGTGCATATGTATTTGTGGGTATGTGGGTTTGTGTGGAGACCAAAGGTCGATGTTGGGGGTCTTTCGCAGTCACTCTCCACTTTCTTCTTTGAGATAGGGTCCCTTGCTGAATCTAGGGTTCCCTGATTCCATTAGGCTTGCAAGGCAGGGAGCCCCAGGGATTTCCAGTCTCTATCTTCCCAGTTTTATTTTTATATGGAAACTGGGGATCCAAACTCAAGTCTTCGTGCTTGTGTGGCAAGCATCTCACCCATGGAGCCATCTTCCAAGGTCCTGTGTTTTAAGGACTGAGTTGTGTGCTTGACTTTGCAAAAACAAATTCCATTAGTGGTCATTTCTCAAAGAATAAAACTTTAGAGTAGCCCATTAGCTTGTGCATTATAAAATAAAACAATGATAATACCACAATTATTTTAAAGGCCCAAAGCAGCAAGCACACAAAGACAGTGTGCTTTCAGATCCTTCTGCTCTGCCTCTGAGGGAACTAGTTCATGAATAGAGCTTTGCCTGTTAGGGGAGGCATACCTGAGGGATTGTTCCTGGGAGCTCCATTATCCTGGCCCTGGAACTGCCTGGTAACGTCCTGTTTACTTTTAGACCTTAGATGGGGAGGACTGGACACAGCCTTTCAGGTGTGTGTGCAGCTTGGTTGCCTGCTAAACTGCTGAATTTTGCACAGGCCGTGGGTGGTGAAGCACTTGTGTGTGTCTGACCTGCTGTTCAGCTTGGGGCCACCACTGGTTTCAATTATGACTTCTACAGGCAGCTTTGAGGGCTCTTTTATTCATTAAGGTGCCTCACTCTATAATTAGTAATGAAGGAACACAGGCACTTCACAAATACAAAGGGCTAAACAGTAATCAGGCAGTACAGGCAGAGCCCTGGGACTTTCCATCCAACTCTTTGTTTCTTTCAAGTTAAAAAAAAATCTACAAACTTCTTTCATTGTTTCGGTGTATTGAATAATCTAGACCGGAATATCACCAGGCCACTTATTAGCTGTTTGATAATTAGTGTTGTGCCTAACTTCCTTGTGTCTCTGTTTCTGTATCTGCAAGACAGAGTTAATGATGGCTCCAGTAGCAGAGAGGTAGTTGCAGGGTGTGATGGTTGCGTTTTGTTGTCAACTTGACCTGTTTAGTAATCCACAGTAATCTTGGGTGGGTCTCTGAGGTTGCTTACAGGAAGGAGGTCCAGGTCCTTCCTCCAGAGTGGGTCATCCTTCCTCCATAGTTGGCCACCCTCTCAGTAGGGGGCAGGATGTAAGGAAGCTTGAGGGGAAGGAAACCTCCCCCTCCTAACCCTCCCCCATTTTGCTGGTGTGTGTGTGTGGGGGGGTTGGTGATAGCTTTTCTCTCTCTCTGCTTGGACCTGTGAGAAGGGGCCAACCTCTTTCACCATTATGGAACTTCCCTGGATCTGTCACTTCAATAAACCCCTTCATCCCATAATGTACCTGGAATGGTGTGTGGCTGACTATGACAGAGGGTTAAATGAAAGAATTCATGCAGAGTGCTTAATAAAGAACGCTGCACATGTAAATGTTAGCTCTCAGTATTGTCACTTTAATTTTAAATGAAATGCATAGAATTAATGTATTTTAAATATGTTTGTTTACTTTGATTTTTTTCAGACAAGGTCTTATGTAGCCCAGACTGACCCTGAACTCCTGATCCTCCTCTCTCAACTTCTGATGGGTTGGTGTTATAGGCATGCACCACCAGGGCTGGTTTTAATGTCTTCTTTAGAAAACTATATTTTTACTTATTTGTGAAGGAGGGAGGGAGGGAGGGAGGGAGGGAGGGAGGGAGAGAGAGAGAAAGAGAGAGAGAGAGAGAGAGAGAGAGAGAGAGAGAGAGAGAGAGAGAGAGAGAGAGAGAGAGAGAGAGAAAGAATATGACTATGCCAGGACTTTTCCCATTCTAAAAATACCAGATGCCACTTTGTGCCTCTGGCTGTCAGTCAGGCTTTATAAGCAAACATGTTTAACCACTAAGCCACCTCTCCAGCCCTTAAGGTTTTTTCAAAAACCTTCCATTATGTATATTTTCAAACACAAACTGATGTAGTTATTCAACCTCCACATGTATCCATGCTACTATTGACAATTATCAATATTTCATCAGTCTTGTTTCATATAGTCCTGTTTTTCTGTAGACTATTTTAAAGCAAATCCCAGGTACCATGTCATCTCACCCATATTTTCTTGTCCCCCCCTTTTTTTTTTTTGGCCTGCACCACAGAGGAATCAAGCTCCAGGCAAGCACACCAGTACCATATGATGTGGGTAGCTACCTTATTTCCTGATTTCTCTGTGTGTTTTAAAAAATATTTTATTTATTCATTTTCAAGCAGAGAGAGAGAAAGGAGAGAGAGAGAGAGAGAGAGAGAGAGAGAGAGAGAGAGAGAGAGAGAGAGAGAGAGAGAGAGAGCACCAGGGCCATCATCTTGTGGGTCTGGCATATGTGGGTCCTGGGGAATTGAACCCAGGGCCTTAGGCACTGGAAGCAAGTGCCTTAACCACAGAGCCATCTCTTTAGCCCTCTCTGTGTGTTTTTGATACTATCGTCCCAGTAAACATGTTGAAAGTATCTTCTTCACCCCAGATTAGACAGAAGGGGCTAGTCTCTGGTAAAATCTCTACAAATGTTTAATTAGTGAATGAACAACTCAAATTTAGCTTTCCTCTACTTTTTGGTAGAGGTTCAATAGATTTTTGTGGAGGGAAGAAATGAAGGCAGGAATTTTACAGAACGACCAATGCATCTGAAGATGTACATACTTTACAAAATCAACACATATTTTTAATTGTTGGGTGAGGTTTCACAACACTTGAAATCCTACAGGCTCGACATTTCTGTGAGTATTAATAATACCCAAATAATTACACTTGAAAGATTTAATTCTGGTACTGTGCTTACTTGTGAATGTCTGACTATAGGCAACTTCATGAAAAGCAATTAGCAGAATCTTCAAACACATGACAAACCTTTATTACTGTGCTTATATGTGACAGAAAAACCAACTGTAATTAAATAACATTAATTTGAAACCTACCACAGACTCAAGATATACAAGTGATACTTGGCAAGGCAAAACTTCTCAAACACTAGGTTGTTTCTTGGTGAAAGATAAAATTCCATTAATTCCAACACGTTTTGTTTTTTGTCTTACAGACAATTCCTTTGGCAATAACTTTCACTTAGCTTTTATTTTATAAAAATATAACAAAATTTCATTATATACAAACATTACATTACACAATGTACAGGTTAAAAACACTAAGAAAATGGCAAGCCACAAGTGAAATTAAAGCCAATAGCATGAAAAGAAAAATTAAATACTGCACACATTTCATAAAAATTACATTAACTACATTTTTGTTTGCAAATACCAAACAGTACCAATGTGATTGGAAAGAGCTTCCAACAACTTCATTTTAAGGCACATCTTGCATATTCATATATACAACACTGAAACCGGTCAATAACTTAGGGACTTTTTGAAGTGACCTGTATATGTATGTGAAGACATGCAGCATTGGATTACACATTTTCATTGGCTCCCTTCTTTGGGGACAAGTATCTGCCACCAGGGGGTGACTCATAAAGGGGCACTCCAATCTCCTGCAGGTCTGGGAGCCGCCCTGGGCGGGGTGGGGAGAGCAGAGTGACTGTCCTGTCATAGTCTCTATGTAGCACTTTCTCATAGACGCTCTGCAGCCCCACTGTCTTGGGCAGTTGGGCCTGGTAGTAATTGTCCCTGCGCAGAGGATCCCGAGGCAGGGACGTGCTCTTACAGAAGGTTGACATCTGAGCTGGAGGGTGAGGGGGGTGTGCATTGGGCCCCCCACAGGATGGGCTCCAGCAGCGGTCAGAGTGGCCCAGGATCTTACACTCAGCAGTGCACGCCCACAGTCCTAGCAGAAAGACAGAAAGAGCAAGCTGAGGTTACATACTCCCGGGCCTCCACCTGCAGGATGTCACAGGGTCAGGGCAGCTGAAAAGGAAGGCAATTAAAGATAAAGGCAATTCTGGAACTGAAAGGCATATTGCGTTCTCTAAAGCTATCTGTCTACCAAGCCCAGCTCTTATAAGCAGAATTTCTTCCATGGCCAGCTCCGGGTGGCTTTTGCCTAACAGGATGGGGACGGGCCTGGACTGGAGGGGAGGAGAGAGGGATGAGGGAGCCGGGCCGGGCAGGGAGGAGCACAGGGATGGGCCAGGAAGGAGGGAATGGGAGAGGCTGAAGGCGGGAGGAGCGCAGGGGAAGAGGCCTCACCACTCTGCATGTGGTTGATGAGGTCCTTCTTCAGAGCGTCCCCGCTGATGTCGGAATCGCTGTCGTTGAAATCACTGTCCCCCTTGCCGCTGTCTTTGCCGCTGAACTTCTCGGCTTCTCGGCCCGAGATGGTGTTGAACGGGTGTCCCTTCCAGACCGCCACCGGAGGCGCCGGCTCCTTTCCGAAGCCCGGGGAGGCACCGTAGGGCTGCAGCGGGGAATGGGGGAAGAGAGAGTGAGGGGCGGACAGGACCCGAGAGCAAGTGCGGCGGCTGAAGCGTCCCCCAGCGAGCGCCCGCCCCTCCCGTCCGTCCGTCCAGCCTGTCCGCGGAGCACGGAGAGCCGCCCAGCCGCGGGAAGGCCTCACCTCGGCGTGCGCGCCGCGGAGCCGCTGCTGCCCCTCGAAGTGACAGGCGCTCTCCCCAGTGGCGCTGCCGCCCTCCGAGCCCGGCACTTCGGCCGCGGCGAGCGCGGGCGGGGGCGCGTCGGCGGCGGGGCTGCCAAAGGGCGCTTTGCCGCTGCCAGGGAAGGTGAGCACGTCGAACATGTTGGGCCTGGGCCCAGCTCCCCGGGCGGCCTCCTCGGGGGAGCCGGGGGCCGAAGCTCCGCCGCCCGCCGCCCCGGGCCGCTCTTCCCGGAGGGCCCCCCCTTTGCGCACCTCCTTCTTGCGGCGGTTGCAGGTGGTGGCGATGGCGATGATGGCGGCCAGTAGCAACGTGCAGCTCCCGGCCAACACGATGATGACGATCAGCGGCGTGTCCCATTGCAGCGCCGGCCCCGACGCCGCCAGCCGCGAGCCGGGCGGGCGGGAGTGCTCGGGGCTCCCGGCGCTGGCGGGCACCGCCGGCCCGCCGCCGGCCGTCACCACGAAGCTGACAGTCGCGGTGGTGGTGAGAGGGGGTCGGCCGCCGTCGGACACGACCAGCAGCGCCCGGAACACTCGGCCCGGAGGCTCCTGCGAGAGGTCGCCGGTGAGCACGATCTCCCCCGTGCGGCGGCCGATGGCGAAGGCTTCCCGCGGCTCCTGCTGCTGCAGGTCGAAGGCCAGCTCCCCGTTGGCGCCTTCGTCTGCGTCCCGGGCCTGGACGCGCGCCACAGCCGTGTCCTTGGACGTGCGCCCCGGGACAGCTACTTCCAGGGAGCCATTGGCCGGCGCCGGGCGCACCAGAACCGGGGCGTGGTCGTTCTGGTCCAACACCCGCACTTGCACCAGGGCGCTGCTGGAGAGCTGAGGGGAGCCGCCGTCGCTGGCCAGGATGCGCACGTCGAGTTGACGCAGAGACTCATAGTCGAAGCTACGCAGCGCGTAGATGGCCCCAGTAGCCGGGTCCACTGAGACGTAGGTGGACACAGCATCTCCGGAGCGGCCCACTTCGGCTTCTAGCAGCCTGTAGGTGACCTGGCCATTGCGGCCAAGATCCGGGTCCCGGGCGGCCACTGTGGCCAGGTAGGCGCCGGGCGGGTTGTTCTCACGCACGGACACCTCGTAGACTGGCTTCGTGAAGAGGGGAGCGTTGTCATTCTCGTCGCCCACGCGCACCGTGTAGGGCCTTACCGTTCGCAGCGGGGGCGAGCCTCGGTCCTCCGCCACCAGGGTCAGGTTGTACTCGGCGATGCGCTCGCGGTCCAGGGACGCCGCGGTCACCACCAGGTAGCTGCCCGCGTAGGCTGGCTGCAGCCGAAAATGCTCGTGCCCGTAGAGGGCGCAGCGCACCTGCCCGTTGGCGCCCGAGTCCCTGTCCGAGGTGCTGACCAGTGCTACCAGGCTCTCCCGAGCCGCCCCTTCCGGCACCAGCGAGGTGGTGCCGGCCTCAGGCGTCCCGGGGCCCGCGGATGAGGTCGCGTCCCCTCCCCCGAGAGCGGCGGCGGCGGCGGCGGCGGCGGAGAAAGGCGAGGCGGCGGGCGCACCGGGAGCGGCCAACGGGGTGATCGAAATTTCAGGAGCGTTGTCGTTGACGTCTCGGATGCGCACGATGACCTTGCAGGTGGCGGTTCG
The DNA here is from genome assembly GCA_004024765.1 of Zapus hudsonius. NCBI lineage: Eukaryota > Metazoa > Chordata > Mammalia > Rodentia > Dipodidae > Zapus > Zapus hudsonius. The sequence goes on from PVHP010023595.1 coordinate 11,909, forward strand.
GGGCCCGGGACCGCGGTCTTGAGCCCGCACGTCCAACTCGTAGGTGTCCTGGCGTTCGTAGTCCACGGGCCCGGCCAGGGTGAGGCGGCCGGAGCGCGGGTCCAGCCGGAAGAGGTGGCGGGCCTCGGGCGGGGTGCGGGCTCCGAAGGTGAACACCACGTCGCCATTGGGACCCTCGTCCGGGTCGGCCGCGTCTAGGTCCAGCAGCAGCGACCCCACGGGCGCGTCCTCGGCCAACTCCACCTCGGCCACGGCACCCTGCGGGAAGGCCGGGCTGTGGTCATTAGCGTCCAGCACGCGCACGCTGAGGGCCGCCGTGGCGGAACGCGGTGGGCGCCCGCCGTCCTGGGCCACCAGCTCCAGGTTGTACACGGCTTGGCTCTCGCGGTCCAGCTCCTGCAGCAGCACCAGGTCGGCGCACTGGGCGCCGTCCGCGCGCGTCTGCAGCTCCACGCGGAAAGGGCTGTGCGGCTCGGCCAGGCGCACGCTCTGCAGCCCGTTGGCACCCACGTCCTCGTCCACTGGCACCTCCAGGGGGATGCGCGTGCCTACGGCCGCGCTCTCGGAGACCTCCACCGGGATCTGGGCCCGGGGAAAGCGGGGCGCGTGGTCGTTTACGTCCCTCACCTCCACCTCCACGTGCACCAGCCGAAACTGCTCCTGTGAGAAGCTGACCACATCGAAGGCCAGCACGCACTGCGGGGCCTGGCCACACAGTCGCTCTCTGTCCAGGCCCGCGTCCCCGACGGTCAGTTGCCCGTCGCCCTCGCGCACCCGGAGCAGAGAGCTGTTGAATTGCTTCATCAGGCGGAAGCTTGTGTCTCCGGACACTTTCATGTGCAGGTCCTCCGCAAGGGTCCCGATGACCGTGCCGGGAGCATCTTCCTCGAAGGTGCTGTACCGGACTGTCTTGCTCTGGGAGACTGACAGCACCCAACAGAGGCTAAAGAGCTGCAGGGGGAAAAGGCAAGGGCTGCCCCAGCGCCTTCCAGGACTCATGCCGCCTGCCCCAAGTGCTGTTCCGCAAGGCTAAGGAAGAAAGTCTTCTCTGGCTTGCAGGTGGGGACCGTGAGACTCAGGCTCCCGGGAGCCCTGCGCGGGAGAAGTCTCTGGGCTGCCGCTCCGGCTCCGGCTGGCTCCGAGGACGCGCGGACCCGCCCTCGCTCCGCGCCTCCGCCGCCCTCGCTCTGGCAGGAGCTGCGCCGCCGCGAGCCGCCTCCACATTTATAGCTGCCGAAATGCAAATCACCGGAGCCCGGCAGCCAATGGGCGCCTGGCCCTGACGCTGGCTCCTGTGCCAACCACTGACAATCCTTTTAATGTGGAAAGGCTTAGAGGAGAAAACAAGAAAGGAAAACGAAGGTTTTTTCCCCCTTTGTTTTAAATCCTCCCCTCCCCGTTTTCTCTTAGCACCCTGCTTGTGGGTAAGTTGGCCCAGGGCTCCGGGAGTAAAGGAAGCGGATGGTTTTGTTAACTGTGCGCCCTGCACCCCTGCTCCTTTGCCGGCTGCTAGCACTGAGCGCCAACAAGCTGGGGTTCCTCCCCAGTGGCTCTCTTTCCCTCCCCTTTATTTTGCATCTCACAGGCTTCCAAACTTGCTTTGAGGAGCGAGCCTCTGCGAGCCTTCTCTCCCAGCTTCCCAAGACGCCCGGAATAGTCTGTCGATGGAGAAGCCTGAAGGATAAAGGAAAATTGATTTTATTCAAATTTGTGTACGCAATTGTGTTTTGCTCGTGTGAGCCCCAGTGATCAGAGCTGCCACTTCCCTTTCAGACGTGAGTCCTAGGATATGTTAGTATGCATGTCACTGTTCCAATGGCTTTCTTAAGCCCTGGGTGCTAGCAGGCAAGGAAAAAAAAAAAGTTCCAAATAGGATTTAGCATAAGCTTGAGGAGATTTGGAAAGGTTTCAAAGATCAGACTGTATCAAAGGCTTATGAAGCCCTCGTTAGTAGTGGAAATAGAATGGCGTGGCAGGCGATCCCATTGGAGGCCCCAATGTCTGTATTATTTCACTGTGACAAGCTAAGGGGAGAGAAAGTTGAACAGTTTCCACAGCGGAGTTGGGCTAACTTGAATATAATGAGCAAACGCCACATGTATCCATTATGTTCCTCTATTCATGCACAATCACTGCCATACCTCTCAGGCTAAACGGTGATGGGTGCTAAATTCCACACAATACCCGCTTCCTATTAAAGTGCATTTAGAGAACTTTCACTCCCAAGGCCTTGTTCCGCCTATTTAGAGGATTTTCTTTCTGTTTTAATAGGGCCGCTCTGGGAAGCAACACTCACCCTGCTCCAGCAGAACAAAGTCGCAGCATGACGTTGAAACCTGGCAGGAACCTGGGGTAACTTAACCATCTGCCTATGGAAGTGTGGAACTTTGGCATTGCTCAACTCCTAGCTGGGTGGTTCTTGCTAGCCAGGCTCCCTCACTGATCCCCCCTCCCATAGCTGAAGGCCAGGAAGATGGGGATTCCACTCTGGAAGAAGACAATGGATTCTTATGGCTTCTCACTGCAGGGCTCTATTGAGCTGGTGATACTAATACACACGAAGGAGGAAGAAATTTTCTAGAAATAAAAAACAGACTGCATATGGTCAGTGTACTTCTGAATCCTGGCTTTGGCATTTGACATTTCCCCTCAAGGGAATATGGCTTTCCAGAAGGTGAGCAGGAGTTCCTCAGGAAGGTGAACACCAGAGATCTGAGTGGCTGGTGAGGCAGAGTAGACTGGGGGGGGGGTGCTGTGAGCTCTTTAGAGCAGGAAATAACACCTGCAGACAAGAACCTTGAAAAATGGTGATGGGGGACGTGGTGGTAGTCTGCTTCCTCAGATCCGCTAGGTGACCTTCCCCATCTCCTCTTGGGGACATCAGAGAAGTGAGACCAGACACTGGCAGCCACACAGGGGCGTGGAGAGCGCGTGGAGGGAGCTAGCCTTCTCTTTTCCTTTTCCCTCCTAAGTGCCATTTTAATTTCTTACTGTCAGCCTGCCCTGGCCCAAGTGACATTACGGGGGTGAAGACAAACTCATCTAAAAGAACTTCCAGTCTTCGAATCCTGGAATAACATCCCCCCTCCCAATCGAAGCCTAGGGTCTGTCCTTGACTTCAGGCTCTTCCTTCGCCACGCCCCCCTCCGGTCCAGACAGGAACAGATTCAGAACTCGGCCGTGGACAGCGGCCTCGGCGCCTTCGCCGCTCGAGGTGGGGAAAGCCTGGAGTCAGGGGCGCTGCGGCCCGGCCGGAGAACCTTCGCCTGGGCGCGGCCGGGAGGGAGCGAGCGAGCGGGAGGTGGGGCGAAGTCGCTATCCCTGAGCACGGCTGGAGATCACTGCCGCCGATCCCCGGTTGCTGGAGTTTCTGCCCACGCTCGCGCGCCCCCCGCACCCACGCAGCTAATGCCTGGACCGCGCAGAAAGGAAGCGCGCGGAGGCTGTGCCACGCCGCGGCCGGCTAGCACGGGTTCAAAGCCAACCCGCTGCCAGGGCCTTGGCGGCTGGAGGTGGCCAGAATGCGGGGACCCCGGGGCGCCAGCCCGGGGCGCGGAGCAGAGGTGTGTAGGCACAGGAGCCCGGCGCTAGGCCCGCCGCCTCCAGCTTAGGGAGATGCGCTCGCGGGCGGCCAGCGCAGTGCCCTGCGGAGGAGACGTGTCCCAGGTTATCATACCTCGTTATCATACCAAAAGGTCTGGGGAGGCTCTGAGGAACCGCTTCCTGCGGGTTTTAGCAACTTCGCAGGCCACTGTCTGGCGATCCTGAGAACAAACACAGCTTCACAATGGCTGTTGGCACCCCCTCCCCAAATGCAAATGTGGCAAGCTCGGCCGAGCTGGGTTTCAGTGAGGGCGCCTAATGCCAGCATTGTGAGGCTCACGTGCAGACCCCGGGAGGGACACGGGCATCACGTGACGGATTAGGGCTCTAGCAAAGTTTTCAAAGCGACCGCAATGGGGGGGCCCAGCCTGATCTGATATCTCCCATAGTTTAGCGGGAGAGAAAATCAGGATATATTCTCATATGTAATAGGATTATCTTTTCCATTTCAAGTTCTATATAGCATGTAATTTATTTTTAATTAGGATTATATCTACTAGGAAAGGGAACTAAACTTGGATGGAAAGCGCAATTCTAAGGTTTGATGGAGAGTTTTTTTAACCCTTTAACTTAAAAAAAATAAGCCAGAGCACATTTTTTTTCTTTCTTTTCTACAAGCTTACTCCATTGAATACAACTCCCAAGGAAACGTGCAGCAACTGTTCCACCACACAAAGAACAGAGGCAGCCTTTTAGGGACATTGGATCCATCCTTGTAGAGAAACCGCCTTTGCAAAATTCTCCCAGAGTTTCTAAATCGCTCGGTTTTACTAGGGTTGGAGTCTAGAAAGGTAATGAAACCCCCTTCTCTCTCTCTTTAATAATTCAAACACGACTCTATTTTCTCACTGTTAATATTGCCATTATGACTTTTAAATGATACTCAATTACAGAACAGATTCTTCATTACCTGATTCAGCCTCAGCAGACAAGGGGGAAATCTGGGGATGAAGATGGCTTGTTTAAACATTGGTTTGGATTGGATCCCAATGCTAGATGCTCACCCAGGGCTGTTGCCAGGTCTAGGCCAATTGGCCTTTTGTGTATTTTGTATGGTGGGAAACACCAGGAGACCCACTTTACCTGGTAAGAGGTACTACATGGTTGAATATAGACTTTGTAATCATCCTGTTAGGGCACAGATCTCATTACCACGGATTTGTTCTGTGACCCTGGCTAAATGACTTGATTGCTTTGTATCTTAATTCTCTCATATACAAAATGAGGATAATAATAGTACTTGTTAAGATTGTCTTGAGAACTGTGTAAGGTGATATACTATCAGGTACGAGGAACATATGTTACTTATTATTTCCCTTTAATGTACCTGGAAGAAATATCAGAAATTATGTAAGCTAAACCTCTAAAAGGTGAGAGATTTGTTCAGGTAGAAAAAAGAAAGGAAAAGAAAGAAAGAAACAAAGAAAGAAACAAAGAAGGAAGGAAGAAAAGAAAGAAAGAAAAGGAAGTTAATAAGCTCCTTCCATTTCCAGCCTGCTTCTTTGCTTTCCTTTCCATCATCTGGAAACAATAGATTATAGTGGCAGGTATATATGATATGGGAATTTGGGGTGTCTTTGAGCATGATAGAGCCTTTCTCAGCTCTTGGAAGGGTATTTAACTCTGGAGTTAGGGTGCTGGAAGCTCCAAAACTTCCACTCAGTCGATGGCCTCTAGGTTCTTGTCTTGTGAACTTGAAAATGAAATCCACAGACCCTAGAGAGTGAGGTTTAGAAGAAATTTATTTTAGAAGGAAAGTGATTCTATGTAGCATGAGAGGTACTCAGAAATAGGAAGGTTACTGCCTTGGAGTTAATAAATATGGAGAATAGGAGCAAGGTAAGTTTTTAATAGTAGTCAGTAGGGGACAGGGTCCCCAAACCTGGATGCCAAACCCTCCCAGTCAGACTAGAAAATGACCACCCAGATCCACTTTCCAGGTCTTGACCTTTGAAAGCTTTTGCAGGCTTTTCCCAAACCTGCATTTTCACCCCCTCTCAAGTTGGGGAATTCCATCTTGAGCTTTCCTGTGTGCTACCAATCAGTCAAGATCTCTGCTATTCACCTGACCACGAGACACATTCCAACTAAATGTCTCTTAATTTACATTTCCTAGGTTATAAAAAATCCCACATATGGCAACTGCTCAGGACCCCTCCAAACTATTTAGCTTAGGAGCTTTCACTTCTCTTACCTATATCATTTATTAAAATAAATCTTTAATAATTTTACCACACATGTCTATGTTTTTCAATTCTTTGCAAAACATGGATAAGGACTTGGGTTGGAATTCTAATCTTGCTAAGAGCTCAAAGCCCCTTATCAATGAGACTTTACTGAATGGAGAGATGAGCTGGTCACCAGTTCCCATACCAGGTGTTCATGCATCTTGCAGTCTTACTCACATCCTTATACATGGTTTCTAGGAAAAGGAAACTCCTTTTGGCAACAAGAGATGAGGAAAAAATAGGCCATCCTTTTGGTATTTCTGGTCTCCAGCAAGGTGGAGGATGCGAAAGACCCTTTTCAAGAAAAAAGATCCAGCCGGGTGTGGTGGCACACACCTTTAATCCCAGCACTCAGGAAGCAGAGGAGGAGGATCATCAGGAGTTTGAGGCTAGGTTGAGACTACACAGTGAGTTCCAGATCAGCTTTGGCTAGACTGAGACCCTACCTTGCAAAATCAAAACCAAAAACCAACCAACCGACCAAACAACAACAACAACAAAAACATCTGGAAAACCTGATCCCTTTCTTATAGGTGCCAGAAAATTTCCCACTTTTAACCAAAAGAGGAAAACCTGTTCACTTCTGGGGCTTTACTGCCCTAAACCGTGTAGCCAATGTTTATTTTCTGTTCTTCATCATATAGACCCCAAATAAAGGAGAAGGTGGTCACTTGGGCAACTTTCATGCTTACTATCTCAGCCAGGTGATCAAGGCCAACATCAACAATAATAGGTCTATTGACAGTGCCCACCTTAGATATGGTGTGATGAAAATGGCACTTTACTTCTGGGGTCTTTCTTATAAACTCATTCCAATGAGTTTTTTTCATATAAACTGATTCCAACCATGGGAAAAATACTACACAAACCCAAACTGAAGGATAGTCTACGAAACCTCAGGACTATTCAAGGTCATCAAAGAGAAGGAAAATCTGAGAAACTATCATAACCAAAAGGTGCCTAAGGAGACATGGTGACTTAATGACATATGCTGTCCTGAAACAGAAAAAGGACATTAGGAGAAAACTAAGGATATCTGAATAAAGAATAGGCTTCAGATAATAACAGTGAATCCATATCAACCATTAACTCCAACAAATATACCATACTAACATAAAGCGTTAATAATAAAGGAAACTAGGCATGGGTTTAGAAGAACTCTCTAGCTATCTTTCTAGTTTCTTTGTACATCTAAAGAGTTCTAAATCAAACATTAGACTGCAAGTGGACATGAGAAGTGCTGTGATGAAGGCCTGAGTTGCTGATGGACACATGTGTTGTCTTGCAGAATAATGGTAAGCTTGGAGACAGGTCAGAGGTCCAGGGATCAGTGTTGCAGGTGTGTTGCTGGACCCAGAGGGGGTGTGCAAATGTGTGGGGCATAAGTGTGCTCAAGGAAAGCTTCCAGGAAGAGGAGGTGGCATTGGAATTGAACTTTGAAAGCCAAGTGGATATTAGTGAGGGAAGGGAAGGGGGTGAGAAGTGTATTTATTCCCTGCAAGAGGAGCAGCAAGTGACACAAGCTTCTGAGGCTGGGGTAAAAGCACTATGAGGGGAAGCAGCAGGTGGAGAGAGTTGAAAAAACCCAGGTGAGTACTTCCTGTGCCACGTGCAGGAATCTGGCCTTTGTGGCAGTAGGAAACTATGGCGTGGGTGCTACCCTGAAATGAACGGGATCATTGGAGTAAAGAGGTGCAGGGAAAGGAAAATGGAACAACACACTTAAACTAACGACTCTCTGGAAGGAAGGCAAAGGGCAGCTCTCTCAAAGGACTGATTGGTCCAGGAACAGGGATAGTTAGATAGAGGTAAGGCTAGAGCCTCTGAGGGAAGAGCAGGTGGGGATGACACCTTGTCAGGGCTGAGGCAGAGTATGGCGTTTTCCTAGTGCAGGAGCTTTCCTTCCAAGCAGAGGTGTGTGAGCCACACAGAGCAGTAGAGGTGAGCTCCCATCTCTCGCATCCTCCGCCAAATGCAGCTTCTCTTGGGAGCCTCCTCTAGGATGCTTAGTTTCAGGGAAGACACAGAGGTTGGGGAGATGGTTCTCACTTGCTCTGTAAGTTTCAGCTCCTCTAGACTCAACCAAGAAGAAATCCAGAGTCCTGTCAGTATGTCTTCTGTTTGGCATCTGATCAGGACAGTTCTGGGTAGGATGCAGTGTTCTATAGCTGTTCATGACCCTGTGGCTTCCCCCTAATTAAACCATGGCTTCTGTATGTGTGTATACATGTGTGCATGCATGTATGAATGTGGTGTCAGAGAAAATGAGAATTTCTCTGGAGCTTTTTGCCTGGAGGGGGTAGGATATGGGATCTTGGGTCCTTGTTGATGGTTCATGGATATTCTGAGGCAGAATTAAGACAAATTACAGAGTTGATGGTGAAAAAGACCTGGTAGGTAAGCAAATGAGTCCCCAGCAAGGAGCAAATGAACCACAACTTTCTGCTTAAACTATGTGCTGGAGTTCAATAAATTGAGCAGATTAATTACTTTCAGAGACTTAAACATGTTGCTACAAATTTAGGGTTTCATTATTAATAAATCTTACATGAGTCAAAAGAACTGAAGGCAGGAAGTTAGAGCCTCTTCAGGATAGAATTTCAGTCATTGACTACTTTCACCCCCCATCAAAGTCTTTGTTCCCCAAGTACAGAAGACTTCTGACCCAGGCCTCCCTCGCATCTGAGGCTTGAACTCCCCATGCTCTAAGTGGGTCACAGTCCACTTTTGAAATGGAAATGAAGTCTACATGGCAACCTCAGCCTCAGACCCCGACCCAAGCCCAGCCAGGGTGCTGTGCAGCCTGGTGTCATAAATTTCTTCATAGAGATCTGAGAGCAGTTTTAGGATATTGATCTCATGTCACCCACAATCGAGATGGAGTGATGGCTGATTAACTGCACTGTGACAGGCTGTAGCCTTGGACACACACACACACACACACACACACACACACACACACACACACACAGCCCAAATACCAGATAAAAAACACGAGCTGATGGATTAGTTATCAGCCTCTGAATTCCCCTCACCCTGGATTCCTTCCGAAGCATTTATTTTCCCGTAATATTAATTTTCTCTTTGTCCTTCAGAGGTGCTTTGCTCTATGAAACCTCTCAGGGAATTTAGATGAAATCATTCTTATATGTATTGCTTCAAAGCTCCCAGAAGTCCCATAGTCCTGATGTAAGGCCTGAGCCCCTAGGAAACTCTTACCTCCTCAGGCAGGAGCTATGGATGCAAACAGTCTTGAGCATTAATGCTAATTTATGATGCTTCGTGTGTGTTAATAGAGGCAAGACACATTGAGGAGCTAACACAGAAAGAAGATGGGAATCTCCTTGACTGATACCTAGGTGAGTGTTTTTCTTTTCCTATGTGACAATCACACATTTTTACCCCTTTTGATTCCAGTTCCTCCTCACAAAGGGCAGCATGAATTCATGTTAGTTCATGAAGGCTTGGGGTGCCTATGGAAAGATTTTGAGCCAGCAAGATGAGAGGGCTGGGCTTGAGGAGATTAGGGGAGTGTGGCAGATCATTTGTAGTGGGGGATGAACAAAGGGTGAATTCTTGCTGCTATGGCTGGAGCTTTCTTTGGGTGTCCAGTGTGGGAACCAGAGGTAGGGAAGAATGACCCATTCCTGGTATTGAACCTCCAACCCTCCTGGGCACAGCCATCCACAGGGCATCAATCTTGCTTTGCCTTGCTTTGGGAGCTTTGTATAGTGGCCTTTGGTAGCAGGGGGCTGAGAGGAGGGTTCGATGGAGGGATCAGAGCTCCCACAGAGAAAAATAATATGACAAGCTGTCAGAACATGGTGACTGGGTGACTCCTGTTCCCTCAGTGGCCAGGGGCCCCTGCCTGGCCCTGAATCCTTCAGAGCTGGGAGCTGGAAAGAAGGAACAATATAGGATGTGTGATAGATTACACACCTTTCCATCAAACCCCAGTGGAAGCTTTCCTGGAAGTTAGTAAAAGGAGGAGTGGAGTATCTTTGCCCAGGAATGGAATATCATGAGTAGAATATTTTGGAGGTGTTTGTGTGTGTGGAGGGAGGCAGGGGGAGTATCTGTGGATAAGGAGCCATGGAATATATAGGGATCAGAGAGGCTATCCATAGAGGTCAACTGTGGAAGTGGCCCTATAAGAGGAATTGTAGGAGTAATAGCAAAATACAACTTGCCAAAATCTGGACTCAGGTTTTCTTAGTCCAGGATTGCATCAGTTTGGATGGCTAAGCTGTTTTAATAACAATCAGCCCCCAAGGTCTTAGTGAATTCAAGCAGCTAGAGTTCCTTTCTTACTCCACATGTTTGTCCCAGTTTGGCTGAGTACTGTATGCCTTCCTTCAACTGGGGAGCCAGGATGATGGGACAGCCACCCTTTGTTGCTTTTTCCTTGCTGAGGCAAGAATGTGGAGTGCGGCTCGTTGAGCATTGGCTTTTAAGCTTTGTACTAGGACATCACTTCCGCTTACATTTCTTTGTCTGTTTAGAAATCCTGATAATGTAGGCTGAGAGATGGCTGAGAAAGACACTTGATTGCAAAGCCTGATGGGCTTGGTTCAGTTCCCCAGCACCCATGTAAAGCCAGATGCACTAAGTGGCGTATTCTTCTGGAGTTACTTTGCAGTGGCAGGAGACCCTAAAGTGCCCGTAATCTTTCTCTCTTTCTTTCTGTAAATAGATAAATAAATAAATAGAAAAATCCTGATAATGAAGTACAGAGCTCAGCACATTGGCCCATTTTAAGAGAGGCTCAAGGAAGCAGAGTGGGACAATGGGACAAAACCTTTAGGCAAGCTCAAGGCTAGACAAGGGCTCGGAACTCTTCTCCTTAGGTCTTTTTCTTTTGGTGGAAGGAAAATGGCAGTTGGCAGAAATGCTACTCAAAGGCATATGTGTCTTGAAATTCAAGGAAGGTCAGAAATAAATTAGAAGTGTCCTCAAGTGACACATTCTTTAAAGTATAGGCTAAATTACAGCTTCAGACTAATTAGTAAGGAAATCTCCAGAGAGTGAAAGATTGAGTATTAGTAATGGTATTACATGTCCTCTTGCTTCTGCTTGGGGAAAACTTGCATGAAGCTTCTTCATTAATCACAGTCCTACAGGCTTTTACTTCAAGCACCACGAACCGACCACCAGGATCAGAATCATTTTACTAAACAACCTTCAAAACGAGGAAAGAGGTAGTGTTGAGTGCTTTGAAGCTGCGATAAACTTTTAGGAGTCAAGATCACATGGATGGACATGTCAGGACAGCTAAACACATCTGGAGAGCATCAAGAATACAAGGAGTAATACTTTGCAAAGGCTGTGTGTGTGTGTGTGTGTGTGTGTGTGTGTGTGTGCGCGCGCGTGCATGCACGTGCATGCACTGGGTGATCAGTGGAGAAGGGATCTTGAACCATATTTTGGGAGAGGTGACCAGGAGAATGAATTGTGTATGTCAGTCACAATGCTAGGCACTGGGTCATAAACTCTGGCCCTGTAGAGTGTGTGGTCAGTGGGGATAAAGCCACACCCTTGTAAACTTAAGTGAGCATGGTTTGTTATAAATAGAGGTTTTCCAGGGAAAGAAGATTAGATTTAGAACTCATTTAAGAAGGGGGAAGAAGTGACTTTTTTTGGTCAAGCATTGGACTTGGAAGTCAAGATTGGACAGTAGACTCCAAAGTTCTACCTTAACCACCATTTATCCCTGGTGGTCAGGGCGATGGTATCTCACCCCCATCCTGTACCTCCATGCTGGAGCATCCATCCAGTTAATTTTAGTAAGTGTGAAACAAGACAAGTAAACAGGGCTGACTCAGTATCAGACATTCAACTCAACATGGTGTCTCAAGGCTGGTCCAGCAAAGCCCCCCAGGAACCATATCATGGACAGCACCACCGAGGCCCTTACTTATGCCCTGGATGCAGATAGTGATGACTCCTGTCCATTGGCCTGCTCTGGGTTCCATCAGTGGACACATTGGATCTCTCTTCCTAGAACCTCAGAAGGATTCTAGCTCCTATAGTTGGTGGAGCTGTCCAGCACCTTGGTGCTGGTCAGGGTTGCTTCAACCCTGTTGAGTTTCCTAGAAACTACAGCGTGCCTTTATGGAATCATCCCTCCATCTCTCTAGCTACTCAACCCAGCTCAGAGCTATTGTAGTTCATTCACAGATCAGCTCATATTACATGTCATTTATCAAAATCCCTCTTGTATATTAAATTCTGTCTCTGAAGGGAAGAGGCATAGTCTTGGGACACAACTTGGGAAGGTTGTCACTTATTGTAGATCCTTTTAATAAGTCCTGTCTGGCTCTGCATGTGATTGGGCCCTGCTCTGTCGATGTTCCTCAAGGCCTAGAATGCAGCCCTCTGCTCACAATAATAGCCAGGATATTTCTCATAATGGTTATGGTTGCCACACAATTGAGCTAGGTCATTCACACACTTAATTAATTCTCTTAGCAGCTCTGTACAGTAGGTATTATTATGACAATTTTGAAGAGATGGAGGTTCAGAGAAGCTAATGTTTTCAAGGGCTCCTAGCTGGTGTGTGGCAAGGAAAGATTGAAATTCAATTTTTTCTCATTTCCTTCCTTCCTTCCTTCCTTCCTTCCTTCCTTCCTTCCTTCCTTCCTTCTTTCCTTCCCCCTTTTTTTGAGACAAGGCCTAGAACTTTCTATGTAGCCCTTGAACTCTTGGCCTTAAACTACTGATGGAATTATAGGCACATGCCACTACACCTGGCTCAAATCACATTTCAATAGTGCACAAGCCCTAGTCCTTTCCATTACATGGAACTGTACCCCCACTTCACCCCTTCTTACTCTTTGGGGTCTTTGGTCTCCTCCCAGAATATTGCAAATGTGCAGCCCTCAGCTTTTCCATCTGCGGACACAAAGTCTTCCTTCTGACCCATCCCACGTTGTGCGTGGGCATCTTATTTGAACATCCAGCTATAATTTCTGAGTAGCAGTAGGCAGGAAACAAGCCTCCCCCATCACTGATTCATTTTTCTGATCTTACTTTCTGCCAGTACCAGAGATCTTCAGTCCCCCAGATGGAATCAGATTTTCTTTTCTACCCCTGCCCAGTAACCTATAACATTTTTCTGTATGTTTCTCTCACAATTTTGGACTTTTAGCTTAGCCCCGATCCTAGTGCAGGCCCTTTTTGTGCTTGATCCTGGGTGGTTGAAATCACTTCTACGGTGAGTCAGCTGTTAGACCATGCTCTGTGCACACTAGAAAAAAAGCCTGGTGTCCTTTGCGCAATGCAGTCTTGTGCTAGGCACGGGCTTGGCAAGCAGAACATAGACTGGAATTCAGTTCCTACTGGCTCCCTCAGCCATGAGAACTTGTCCAGTGAAGAGCCAGCTCAAATGTTCATGGTAACCCTGAAAGTGAGCACTCTCCGGGCCTCACATCTCATCTCTTCCCTTCAAAGCATCAATATAGGTGATTTCAGAATGTTCTACAGGTGCTGTGGAATGTGGCAGGAATTAATCAGAATGTACCTGACCTTAGCAGGGTCTCACGGCTGCCTGCTGACCTGAGCAGTAACCCTTTGATTGCCATGTTGTAGAGAGTTTGGGGACTTAGGCAGGCACTAGAGTAGTGCTTGGAGTTCACCGCAGTGGACTTTGCCCATAGAGGGTGGTAGTATTCAAGTCCAGGCCCAGCTTTCCTGGTGTATATAGGACGACTGTTAAAGGAATTCAGAGTAAGACACACTCTCCTCATCAATGGTTCCTGCAGATTTCTCACATTCAGTCATCACTGGATCTCCATTGGCAACAAGGACTCGATGTAAATGATTGTTTTAGGATAGGTTCCCAACCTTTAGGGATTTGAGGCGTGGTAATTATCAGAGCAGGTTTAAGTGACTTGCAGTTATGCCTGTGGGAGCTCTTATGATACCCCACAGCGGAAGTTCTCCCAGTCACTCCAACCAGCTCCAAAATTCCTTCAGGAGGAAACCAAGCTTTGGATGAAGACTCACAGGGGTCCACAGAGGCACCCAAATGGGCTTCCAGATGAGAAGAGGATTAGATGCTATGGTGGTTTGATTCAGATGCCCCCCCCCCCCATAAACGTATGTGTTCTGAATGCTGGGTCCCCAGGTGGTAGCATTTTGGGAATTGGATCCTCCTGGAGACAGTGTATTGTTGGGGGCAGGCATATGGGTGCTACAGCCAGCTTCCCCTTGCCAGTGTTTGGCACACTCTCCTGCTGCTGTTGTCCACCTGCTATTGGCCAGGAGATGATGCCCAACCTCTGCTCATGCTATTGTTTCCCCTGCCATCAGGAACATTCCCCTTGAGTCTGTAGGCCAAAATAAACCCTTTCCTCCAAAGCTGCCTTTAGGTCACATTCTTTGCGCAGCAGTGAGATGCTGACTACAACAGATGCTAAACCTGAAAGACGCTTAGCATAGGGGCTCAGCCTGGTCACATACACCTAGACCTGGAGTGGTAAAGTGGTGAACACTTTACTGCTTTCCTACTCCCTGCTTATCTGTGGGTAAAACATTCAGTTTTTGCATGTGTGTGTGTGCATGTGCAGTGTATGTGGTGTGACATGTGTTTGGTTACATGCACATGTGTTTACGGATGCACACGTGTGTGGGTACATTTGTGGAGGACGGAGAAGGTCAGTGTGCTTCACTATCATTCTTCTGCATTGTCTCTTTGAGATGGAATCTCTCACTAAATCCAGAGCTTCCCAGGCCCCCAGAGATTCTCCAAAACCCCAACATTGTGGTTATGGATGTATGCTACAGTGCTGTGTGTAACCATTACGTGGATGCTGGGGAAATGAACTCAGGCCCTCTCAGGTTCTCATGTTTGCACAGAACGTGCTCTTTCCTGCTCAAGCATCTCCCCAGCCTGAGTTTGAATTTTTAAAAAAAATTACTTCCCATTCTAACAGTGTGTCAGGCTTTTGGTAAGTCCTTGATTGTAGGATCGCCACTGGGCAGACAGAAGAAGCTGCTAGGAGAGTCGGAGGGGATGGAGAAGAAAAGTGACATGGGTGGGAGTTGGCTTGATTGTCCCCTCTCGTAGAGACTGTTGTGCCATGCTCTGGGAGAGGAGATTGTGCTTCTACAGAACCTGCCTCCTGAGTTTCCCAGCCTTACCTGGAGGGGCCATATAGTGATCCTGTGCCTGTGGTGTGACACTGGGGTCTTTGCTTGAATCTGATGAGGGAGCCCCAATATGTCCTGCAATCTGACCTGTCATCAGGTAGATTAGAATTGGATTTTTGGAAGCAAATAAGGTAGTGCATGCTTTTCCACTCCTATTATAAAGTTTATAGTTTTACACGGCTCTTAAAGCGTTCTCCAATGCTCATTCTTTCTCTCTTTATTTTTTGCACTGTTTTCTGCTTCTTTCATGAGACTAATGTAGTCATGTGGGTCTGGATTACTTTTCTTCACAGGAGTGCCCTTCTGTTGAAGGCAGGGGAGACCAGCAGCAGTTGACAGCAGATGAGGCAGAGCCTAGCTCTGGCATCATCAGAATC